>JAPQRQ010000028.1:26039782-26050360 GCA_037367365.1 Apogon talboti
GCAGAGGTGGACCTTACAGACCCTGTAGACCACATTGGACCTGAGATTGTTGCCTCACTGTCCTCACTGTAACTGTTACTACCACTGTTTTGTATTCGGAAATGACCAAAAATAGTCACTTGCCCTATAAAGAATACAATGCGGTACAACAACAACTCTAACAGGTGTAAAATAATTACTTTCTCAATCGATTTTCCATGTGGACCTAGAGAGTTTAAAATGACTCTCTTCATGCTCTGAATTTGTACTCAACAGTTTGTGGTTCCGTAATGTGTTAAAGGGCAGCTTTAAGATGATGACACTGTTGTTGTTGCTCCTGTGCTTTCTTGTGTGGGTGTCCCTGGGGAGGCTGCAAATGCTCAGTTCTCTCTCAGAAATATGTTTCTGCAAATAACATCACCTGTATCATACTAACCCTGTGTCTCAGGTTACTTTAGTCATCTAGAGGCCTTTCATTTGCCAGATCTGCCAATGTGAACTGTGCAAAAACAGAAAACCGGTTTTTACGCTATTGAGATTATTATGGACCACTTACTACCACTTGTTCTCTTCACCTGACGTTTGCTACTAATCTTTTGTGTATTTATTTGTACTATGGGAGCTCCCAGATGAAAGATGGAGAGTACGTTTTAATTCTCCGAGGTTTCCATTGGGTAAAACCTCACCGCTGTCCATATTAGATATTAATTACCTGTGTTCTTTGTAGGGATGTCCTGATCCAATCTAAAGATCGGTATCGGCTGGCCATCTGGAATTTTTTTAGAAGATCGGATCGGATTGAGTCACATGACCGAGCCGGTCCTGTTTTCACACGAGTTTTCAGCGTTGTTCTGCTTAACGGCATCCGTAAATAAAAACGAAACATCATGCAACATGTCTGTTGTGTGGGAATACTTTTCTCTAAAAAGCAACAAAAGTGAAGCAGCAACCTGCAAGATGTGTAAACTGGCAGTTGCACAAGGAGGGAGCATCAGGGCTCACTTTAATACAACAAATTTGATTTGTCACTTACAAAAGTATCACACGACCGAGTATGAGAGCTATAAGGCTGCTGCCAAGCTGAATATAAAGCGAATGTAGAGCCCACAGAATAAAAGTTTTAGTTCTTACTTGATTTTTTTATATGCAAAATATAAGTTACCCAATTACTTGATTATTTGTTTTAGTATATTTATAATCTTACTTTAAAAGTTTTTACATTTTTTTATTAGTTTTTATAAGAGGTATAATATACTACAAATACCAGATTGGTTTGGACTAGGTTCTTTATATGAGCTGACTTAGTGTAGGTTTGTTAAAAAATAAAAATAAAAATAAAAAGTTGTTGGTTATGTTATGAAACATAATAAAAACTTTTGGGTAATACTTTGGCTGCATTTAATTTTAATTCTGGGAAGAGCTATTTTGATGTTAACCATATACCAGAAATTCACGTTTGTCATAAAATCAAAATGTAATAGTAAAAAGTATCAGTTTCGGATCAGTATCAGCAAATATAATCATTAAAAAAAAAAAGAAAACAAAAAAAACGATCAGATTGGAAGCAAAAAAAAAAAAAAAAAAAAAAAATCCAGATTGGGACATCACCAGTCCTCCGCTTGGCTTCATTTTACAGAGTGAAAGACAAAAGGCGCTTGGAAACCTTTAATAGAAACCAAGGAAATAGTCAAATAATCATGGGCAAAAGCAAATGAAAGGTAGTGGGAGAAATAAGATGTAGTCGGTGGCTTTGTTTGTTCAGATGATTATGAGGAGGCAGGCTAAATTCATTAAGAAGAAGGAGACAGCTCTATTGAGTCCTATCTCTTCTCTCTGCTCCTCACTGAAGCCTTAATGGCCTTGTCGCTCTCTTATTCTTTTCCACTTTTTCTTTTTAATTACACTCTGTCTCTTCCCCTCTCCTTTCTCATCTCAGGATCTTAAGAAGTACCATTCTGTATCATGAAGAGAAAACATCTCATAATCTTTTTACCATACCTTAAAATATGGTGTAATGTATTTATGGTAACTATGGTGTCACAAACACATTACATCCTTGGATGGTGTGATGAAAGGAATGCATGCATGACAACTTATAGAATTATAATGATGCTCACAGCGATATAAAAGTAATTATAATTTTGTGTTATCGTAATTAAAATACTACTGATGAAAGTGATGCATGGAAACATCCAAACACCAGTAAATAACCACACACACACATAGATACACACAAATGCACTCGCAGATGGTTGCATCCAATCTTCTTGCCCATCTCTGTGCAGTAATGTGTGGCAAAGTTTTTGTTTTTTAATTAAAGCTCTTGTGTTTTCACTGATAAGACACCCAATCAAGTGAAGAGTTTCCACATTGTTGAGATTCAGCTCATGTACTCAGCACATATAGTGGGGAAAAAAAAAAGTGGTGGCTGGAACAACATATGGAGTGGGATGAAAGGAGAGGAGGATGGAGGGAGACGTGGGAGGAGGGGAAGAAAGAAACAAAGTAGAGGAGAGAAAATGAAGGGGTGGAGGGGGGAAATAAAGAAATAAAGAATGCAGCAAGATCTCTTAGACATGGCAGTCTGAACATGGCAATTAATGTATTATTGTAGAGCGAATTGGAAAATTACACAGCAATTAAAATATTAAATAAATAGTTGTTTTTTTTGTTTTTTTTCCAGGGCTCATAACTGATTATTAGTAATCCAGGGGGGCTGAAAACCTGTATTTGGAAACAATATAGGCTATTTGGTAAAAATAAAACAAAAATTGTTATGTGAGATTTTAGACCGGCTGTCTTGAAAAAAAAAAAAAAAAAAGAAAAAAAAATCCCCTTGCCATTAAAAACAGATACATATCCTCCTTGGACCCAGGACAGTAGTGGCTTTTTACATTAAATAATTGGCTTGATTAGAAACGGCATGATGCAACAGTTTTTTCAGAAACATTTTTTATTTATTTTCTGAAAGGTTCTTTGCAATGGACAGCATTTTTTTCCTCTCTTTTAATAATCCTGTCAGTGTCTTTGACCATAGTACTGATGAAGATCTGGAGTTGGTCACTAAGCTAACTACTCCTAATGTTTGTGCTGTTTGCTAATGCTAATGCTAATACTAGGTGCTGTATGAATTAGAATGGATTAAATGCAGAGACTGAATTTCCCTATGGGGATAATATAGAGAGTTAACCTTTAACCTTTAAATAGAGCAATTATAATGAACCTTACTTTGGTCTAGGATCTCCTTGTATAGATCATGTCATCAAAAATATAAATTACACAATTGTCAAAACTTTCCTACTCTGTTAACATTAATTTTAAAAGCCTGTTTTTAAGGATAATGACAGTATTTCACAGACAGCGTTGCACTAACCTATGGCAAAGACCCTTGTGTGTTTCCATCATTTATGTTGCTAGCATAGGTCACCACGCTAGTAAGTCTGTAACAACCCGTTTACAGCAATACTTCAGCAGACAAGTATTTGGTTTCAGTCCACCTTAACTTGCAAAGCTTGTGTTACACATCAATTTTCCACCGTTGAAATAATGCTGATGAAGTTTGTCAGCTGCAGGTCCCACATCAGAACTCTTAACGTGCAGCGAATCTGATTTATACAGATGGTTTGGAGTTATACCAGTATGAAAATGTTATTCATTCATTAAAAAAAAAACTCCAACAGGGGTAAAATAGGCTGCCACAGTTGAGGTAATTAATGCAGCTATGTAATACACAAAAATGTGGATGTGTTTATTGACTTCAAATTGTTCCAATATTACCAAAATATTGGAATACTTTCAATCCAAATGTATGCAGCATTGAGAGTTTCTAGTCAGATGATAACATATAGCTATAATACAGTGTTAGCCTCCAGAAACCAGAGAAAACTAGACAGAAATGTATTACAGTTTGATTGTAACTTATCTTTATTTTTTTAAGAAGTGAAAATTGTGAATCAGATTGTTGATCATGATTCTAAGGCCCGGTAGCACAGTCATAGAATAAAACAAGATAAAGAAAGTACATTTCAAAAACATATTTTTCGAGACAAGTGAACTGCATTAGATATTCACATCATAACTGTTAAATTATATTCTTTATACAATCTAGAGCCTTTTTTTTAATAGGTGTCAATGGGAAAATCCCCTCATCGTTGTAACCATGCTCGGCCTTGTCTTGTCCACAGGGCGACCAATAAATAATATAATTTGTCACAGTGTTATCTACAACAAATACACGTGTCATCATCACTGGCCCTGTAATTTCACATTAGTGAGTTTCATTGAAGGAACATGTCTTTGTTGCCGCTTTATGAGGTTGGTTGATCTTTCAATAATGACCTTTATGGATGTCAATTACAGAATGAGTTACGCTCGTATTTGAATTGTGTTCATGGTAAACTTAAGACTTTACTTTGAGTAAATTTCCGTTCCCAATGTGTTGAATAAGGGCATGTTTTTTTTGTTTTTTTTTTTATTATGAATCAGTTGTACTTCCTTTTCATCATTTCTTGGTCATCCTGCAGCTCTCTCTCTCTCTCTCTCTCTCTCTTTCTACATCAGTATATCTGCTCTTTCCTAATGAACCAAATGGTAATTGTTGTGCATCCAGGAAGTTAAATGTCGACCATTACCCATCTCTTGCGTATTAGGAACTAAAGAGGAATTGCAGTGGCCTTCAAAAGCCCATCTAGCCGTTATTGAATGTGATTTGAAGCATCTTTGCAGCGGCTCGGAACGTTTGTGTTTCTCTGCTCATGTTTGTGATTTGTTGCGCGTATGTTTGGACTGTTGAGGAGATGGTGGACTTAAATACAGTGTGTTGAAAGGTCTCGTTGACTTACGCTGTAACACATCCGCATGGAAAGGTCAGAGAAGCGCACATGCAATTCCAAACACACCTACGAATACACGCAACGGTTTAACACTCCTATTGACTGGATAACAGAAACACGAGCATTTATTTTTGAGGAGAAATGACACATTGCAGCTCTCTATTCTCCTTCTTCTCCACTCTTCCCCTGTCTTACTAGGTGTTTAGTTTCTGCTTTTTTTTTTTTTTTTTTCACTTCACTGCAGACAAAAGGGGTCGGATTAGTCGTGGCTTTTTTCACCAGAAGTGGCAAAGAGACTAAAAGCACAGCAAAGGGGTGCGCCTTACAAGTTTCTTCTTCTGAATGAAGAAAGCTTAAACCACATTAACGAAGTACATTGTAAAAAAAAAATAGGCAAAGGAGGAAATAACTTTTACTGAAAGAGGGGGCAACAAAAGCCAAAAACAGATAAAACTAGGACAGAGAAGGAAAGAGTCCAACTACAGCTGTAAGGGACAAAAACCAAACATGTTTTCTTGTGCTCTTTTTGTCTGTTTTGAAGTGCTAAGGTAAATTTTCACATTGAGTGCTACTGTGTTTTTGTCAGAAAAACAGTGCTGTATAAAAAGCCTATGTTGGACACAGCCTCAATTGGTACTACTGGTGATAACAGCTGCAGACAGTCCGATTTAGTAATACATCATCCATCGCAGCACAGACCATCAGTTTGACAAGTGATGGTTACGATTTTGTCCTTCCACAGGCACAGGGAATGGGGTTAAAAAATAAAATATGGAAAATATTCTAGAGTTTTTAAGTCAAATTGTAGATGTCTGTACGTGTGTGATGTTAACCTTTACTATTCTGCGATGGCACAGACTAATGCCTGTCTGCACAATGCATTTAATTTAGCAAACTGAATATTTTTCTCTACATTTGGGCCTCCTGTCTTCACATAAATGTCAAATTCCTTTTTAAAGTACCAGAAAAAGCAAAGAGATTAGAAGAAAATGCCGTCACGCACCAGTTTGCACATGTGTATTGTTTGTCTTTGTATTGAACATGCACCTGAAACATCAAATATAGGTTATATAGATGTATAAGTCGGTTGAATACCTGCAGGAGATTGCAAAATATGAAAAACTACACCTCGACAACCCCAACAAACAACTTTCTGAACTTCATAACACACTAAAATCTCTTCATCTGCTGTATCTAATATTTTTTTTAAAATATTAACATTAAATAAATGTAGCTTGTTTTACATAGACACATGTGGCACAGGAACAAATGTTGCCTCATTTTTTCAATCCAAAATGCTGAAGCGGGAGTTGGGGGTACTTGGCTAAAAAATCTATTTTTTCCGGGGGTACTCCACTGTAAAAAGTTTGATAACCACTGTTCTACAGTGTCCACAGTTTAAAAGTCCACCAGACACAATGGACTTGTCCTACATACTACAAACATCTGTATGGTTGTAGTATGTTGTATTTTTTTTGCATTGTTGTATGGGTGGAGATGTTTTTTAAGACCACTGTTTTTTTTAAGGAGGAAGAAAATACCCATGTATAAAAATATCCGACTTAGTATAAACTAGACATTAGATATAGAGGTGTCTGGAAGTAAAGCTGATCTCACGTCAAACGATGGAACGAAACACTCCAACACCTACACACCACAGCACACTTACACACAACTTACATAATCATGGGTGGGAACATCGATTGACGTGAGCTGATTGATTACTTGGAAAACTAATTCAATTACACACCACTCCCAATTAGCCTAAACATGAAAATATGCTTTGCAAAGAGCAATTTCATAAGGCTGTAATGACGCCTGAGACATGTTCAGTTACTCAAGGGAGAACTGTTCATCGACCTAGGTGACAAGTGCAATTCGAAGGACTCAGGTGAGAAAAGCGGTGAACTGAAGTAGTAGACTACAGTGTGAACAGCTTTACAGTCTCTTGGTGTTTTTTGTTTTTTGGGGATTACATAGAAAAGCTATTTCCCCGTTGTCACTTTTTTTTATGAGGTGAAAAACTGTTCCCTCTTTAGCGCAGATGTCCATGTTGATCCGTACATGTAGGATCAGGTTTTCCTACTCGTTTCACGGTGGTTTCTTCACAGGCCTTGACTCACTCATTGGCTGTCCAACCACGGCCAATGGGCGGGGCTGTGCTCCAGGCGATGTACTTTGTATTAGTGCTGATGATTCACTCTTTGACCTTATGCTCCAAGACTCTTTCAGATGTGTTTCCCTTTAATTCAAAGCATGTTGCCATGTGTGGATCAAATGTTCTGCCATACAGCTGACCCTGATAGGCCACAGTCAGTGCAACACCATCTGACTGTTTTCACAGTTGGTTGATTGGTTAGCTCTATGTGTTTCTTTTACTGGCTGATATATTGGTTGCGCTTGCAGCTTCAATAGCATTCTGGGTTATCTTGGTTATCTTTTCACTTCTTTCCACAATTGCTGTCTCCATTTTGAACCTTACACTTTCTCAAACCCTGTGGTTATTTCAACTCACATATGAACATATGTACGTTAAATGTTTATAACACTAAACCTAACCATACATTCTACGGTTCAAAGCCGCAGTGTCAAACTCAAATACACAGTGGGCCAAAATTAAAACGTTTGGTACAGGTTGAGGGCCGGACTGGTTCAATGTTTATTGAAAACTTCTTGAAATGACCTATATTGCCCATAAAACAACATTAATCATTAAATAAATGACCTAAAAAATAAATAAAACCAGTTACATTCATTTCTTATGGCTGTATCTGCAAACATTTTTTAACAAACAACCAAAAAATAATTCCCTTCAAAGAAAAATCAAATGCCCTGTAATTGCAAGAGAAGAAATGCAAAAACGAAACTGCATTAGAGACTGAAAATGTGTTAAAGCTCAGTTTACTGCTCTGTGATGCTAACTAGTCCGAGCCAGATACTTGGTGTCTCATCTTGGATACAAGTTCATGAGTGTTAGGGGTCAGGGTTAGGGTCAGAATCAGGGTCATCAGAGAGAACAGTTGTTCACGCAGGTATGTGTTTCCAAACATAGAGAGCGTTCTTGTAGCTGGGGCATTGTGTCGGGGATAAAACGTGGAAACTCTGCAGCACCCACAGACTCATATTCTGCCCTCAGTGTGTAGTGTGTCACTACATTTTCAGCTCAATCAGCTCCATTTGGAGGTTTCATTTCCACGTCGGCTACAAATGAGCAGTTCAAACCTGCGTTCTTGGGCTTCAAAATCGGCAAATGGCCGTGTGAAGTTGGCACCAAGTACGCCGAGTTTTTCAGCAAACTGTGTACTTGGGAAAACGGCGGTAGAGACCTGCTCTTTCATAGTTTGGCAGCACGGAAAATGGCTCAAGTTTTCTTGGAGCATCTGCGTCTCCCACAGGCGCACAGTTTTCAAAGCTCTGACTGCAGCGTACATGTCAGTGATGACACAGCCCCGCCCCTGAAGCTGCAGGATCAGTGCATTAATGCGGCTCGTCATGTCACACAGAAACGCCGCTTCACACAGCAACTTTTTTTATCTCGGAGCTCTGTTGTGTCTTTGCCTTTGGTTTCCACGAGCCCACACATCTCCTCACACAGCACGCAGGGGTGAGGCTCAGAATCTCGCTTGCGGGCCCTGATGGACGCGCCAACACACTGGCAGTGCATTGTGGGACTTGTAGTATTATGGTGGTGTGTGCAATATACCGGCGGGCCAGCTCTAATAGTATTTAGATATTATCATGCGGGCCAAAGATAATTAATTCACAGGCCGGATGTGGCCCACGGACCTTTTGTTTGACACACATGGTCTGAGGGATAAATAAATCACAGCAGATCATCTGGCAGTCACTTGTCTTTTTTTAATCTACCTGTACGCTGTTACAATCTGCTTGTTATAGACCTTGCAAATTAAATGTCATTACCATGGAAACAGCTCTCAAAACTTTCACTCCCCAACTTTTCGCTTCCCTTTTCTGTATTTTTGTCCTCATACGGACATTTTACATAGAGATTTTATCATACAATATTTTAAAGTTTAAGGAAAAATGTTAACGTCTTTGTTAAGTCGGTGTTGGTGAGTGAGGTTATAAAGCAGACAGAGCAGAGAGTGTTGAAATATACGGTCTGATATAGAATATTATATATTTCCAATATCAGCCTGGTGTCATTTTCTTCCCTGTCTGCTTTATGTTTGGTTGCTATGTGTCTGACATTTGGACTTGGCATGGTTTCACCTTGCTTGTTATAGACACTATGTGTGATTCAAACGTGCACTACATGCCTGCAGGCGACCGTCGACCTGCACAAACTAAATCACAGTGTTTCAATGGATAATGATTTAGGCGGTGCCACACATTCTGACTCAACTTACTTTTTATTATTTAGTTATTTGTGCTCTGAGCGTTTCTTTTGCTTGTGATGTTGGGACAAGGACTGTCCCATTAACTTGAGCTCCCCGCCCTGGTGTCTACAACCAGGAGAAAAGTTGTTTTTCTTCTGTCATATTCAGAAAAACAACGCAAGGACTTATAACAGATGTCAGCCATTACAAGCTTAACATTTTATTCAGACAGGAAGAGGAACATGAAAAGGTAATCATGAGGTAAAAAGTTCCTTTTGTGTCAAAAACAAGTTGTGGCAGTTCAGAAAGTGTCTTTTGTAGGACAAACATACGCAGAAAACTTATATGAACTACACTGGACTGGAAAATAAAAACATGGTTTTAGTGATACCTGAGGAAAAACACAAAATACATAAAACCTCAAATCCTCTGTTTCATGTTCCTGCCAATATCAGACAGAAAGCAATTTTCTTTTTTCATAGCAGTGGACAGTAGACGCCGGAGGAAATATAAAAGACATGAATTTCTATTAATTGGTATATATCAAAATAACATTTGAAATTATTTCCAGACTGTTGACAAACATTGAATGTGCCTTCCTCCATTTGTCTGTGAGTGAAAATGATTTCTTTTTAAGTTACAGATCCTGTACCTGTGTGGCAGCTTTGAAATGAAACTAAACCATGTCTGGAGTCAACCCTGTAGGGGCTGTAGGGGTGTCACGGTACATGTATTTACCCTGTAGAGTCACTATATGGCCTTCACAGTCCAGCACACAGTACAGGCATGAGGAATATGACAAATACATCCATCATTCAGACATACACTACATCTGTTTGAGCAAGTGTAGGAACACTCCAATCCAGCAGGTGGCGGTAATTGACCACTGCTACAGAAGTCACTACCGCCTTACACCGCAAAAGTAAACACAGACTAGAACATGGTTGTCAAACTCATTTTATTTCATGGGCCACATACAGCGCAATTTGCGCTAATGTGTGCCGGACCAGTAAAATAATAACATAATAACCTACAACTAACAAGTCCAAATTTTTGTCTTTTTGTTTTAGTGCAGAAAAAGTAAAATAACATTATGAAAATGACATACAAAACATTGAAATAACCTGGACATTAAGTCAGATTATAAAAATAACAACTTGTCAAGTCTCAGTGACACTCTGGACTATCAATGTTTTCTGGGTAATTTTTGCTCTTTGTAAATTCTTCCCATGGCCCGGATTGGACCCTTTGGTGGGCCGGTTTTGGCCCACGGGCCATATGTTTGACACCCCTGGGCTAGAGGAAATGTTCTGGAAAACATACACTGGATGTAACTAGCTAGTAGCCTTTGCGTTAATAAGTTAACTTTAGTTACTTGTTTCGAAGAATATCCACTTTACGGTGAAAGTAATTAACCATTCTGTCAG
>JAPQRQ010000028.1:26083469-26093651 GCA_037367365.1 Apogon talboti
TGGGGGGGGTGTACTGGGGGCAGGAATAAGAACAGATTGTGTTTGCGAGAAATCATTGGTCTGGTATTTTCAACATCAGGAAGTGCCAGGAGTCAGAACTTGCAGTGATAAAATTGTGGAGAAACAAAGTCGAAAAGGGCATGTTATCTTTTTGCTCATTCTACCTCCCTGACCACATTAATTCAAGTGCTAATTCCCTTAAGGAGTGTATATCAGCGAGCTAGCGGTCCACACACTCAGACACACACACACACGGGGAGGCATATATGGAGCGCTGCATATTTTCGGCCTGCCAGCGGTGTGAGTAAGCAGCATCTCTCTCTGCCACTCAGCTCTTAGGAGCATAAAGCACGATGCATGGCAGCCATTTGGAGCTGTAGCTCTGGAAGAATACATAAAACAATTCACAGACACAAGTAGGTCAGTCACTGTCTCAGTCTTGGCTATGACAGCGCTGTTGGCTGGAGCTTACCTACTCCTGTGGCAGTGAATTGATGAAGAAACCAAACACTTTTTCATGATTAGGTGCTCATTTTACAACCTGCAGCGAGTTGTTGTCCTTAGCTGAAGTAACGGTGTGATTCCAAATCCAAAACATTGACCTTTTAATATCGCTTGCTGGCAGTTCTTGAACCTTATGCAGCGTGTCCGTTTTGATATGCATTCATATTTAGGAAACGTTTGCATCTTTTTGTCTTTGTCTCCTCAGGGTGTCCCTTTTAACCCTTTATAGGACACTCATAGAAGTATTCTGAAATTCAACATTTCAACCTAAGTGTGTAATTGGAGGACATAACAAGACTGTATTGCTTTTGTGAAATTTTTCCTGTTTTTTTTTTTTTTACTGTCATCTGAAAATCAAGGTCAGTGAAGTTACCATATTTGGTTCCTTACCTGTAAGTGGCAAAAAAAAAAAAATACAAAAAGTAAATATAAAACATACAAGAAAAACACATGTAATGTGATAGGAACATGTATTATAGAACATTAGAACATCACTTCTAGAACATTATAACAACATCAGTGCTGATCCGGACTCCTGTCAACATACACATTATCCCTTTGAACATCATTACTTACATTAGTACCATTACGTCATGGTACCTAACAAAGCAGGTACACTCACTGTTCATGCAGAGGTGGACCTTACAGACCCTGTAGACCACATTGGACCTGAGACTGTTGCCTCACTGTAAAAGTTACTATCACTGTCTTGTAATGTATTTGGAAGTTACCAAAAATAGTCACTTGCCTGATAAAGGGTTTAAAGTTGTTAAATAAATCTAAAATCTAGTTTTAGGACTGAAAGAACCAGACTTATTAACACTTAACTTCTGTGCAAACCCTCTGAGGACATTAATAAACTACTGTCGATATTCTCTAAAGCTTATTTTAGGCCCTGGTTACTTGTTTATATGTGTGTAGGAGTTTTTCTTTCTGAGCACGACATTTTGAGAGGAGAGTAGATCAATGATTGCTGCCAATTGTCCCATTTCATAATAAAAAAAGCACGTTTAGCCTATTTTGTGTCTGACATGGCTGCTGAGAACAGCACCTGCTCCATCTTTTGTACCAAAGTGGTGCAAGAGACAGAATTTCCTCCACTTCAGGTTATTTGTTTGAAATGTCAGTGGAAGCTATTATCAGAGTGTGTTGATTGTAAAAAAAGGTGCATGTTTTCATCTGTATTCTAACAGGTCCTGAGAATAATGGAAAGAGCTCATAAATATCCAGGAGGTTCTCTTAAGGCTCATTTTAGTTCAGGGGCCCAATATGATCTCAAGTGGGCCGCAACAGTGAAAAAGGGAAAATTACAAAATGAAAGTGTTGACATCTACAAAGTTTCCCTAAAAATGTGAGTAACATGAACAACCTGAAATGTCTTAAGAAAAATAAGAACACTTTTAACAATATTATGTCTCAGTTTATCATGATATTGGACATATAACAGGAATACTATAACTCTCTTGTAAATCTATTGTTTCAATCTCTTGTGCATTTATGTACATTTTTGACATAACTGCACAGCATTGTTTATTGTTTACTTATTTATTCATTTTTTTTCTTTCCTTGCTCTTGGGTTACTTTCTTCCTGTACTTTAACTGTGTTGGAGCAACAAATTTCCTCCTGGGGATCAATAAAGTATTTCTGATTCTGATTCTGACACATGTTCATTCCAACTTACAGATCACAGTGGATCTACAAAGACACAAAACATTTAGTAACAGACAGAACAGCGTTGTTCAGATTTGTTCAGGTTATTCCCATTTTGTGTGAAAGCATGGAATTTTACTAACTAAACTAAACACTGAAACAAAAGAAACATTTGGAGTTATCATTTATAGGTTATTATGATCGTATTTTACTGGTCTGATCCACTTTAGATCTTATTGGTCTGTATGTGGAATATGAATGAAAATATTAATTAAACTGTTAATATCTTCAGTGAAATTTTTTCATTTCAAAAATTTTATTCCATAGGCCGGATTGGACCTTTAGGCGGACCGGTTTTGGCCCAGGGGCCGTATGTTTGATACCTATGGGCTAATGCATCCATGAGACACACTCCCACCTCATCTGTTTGTTAAACCAAAGGGATTCATTTGATACATACACATGTTCAATTCCAGTCAACCACACCGCTTAAGTTGGTATTGATTTATTTTACCATCACACTGTTTATATGGAGTGCACACATATTCACACTGTAGGGTAAATATATGCTATATTAATTTATGAAATGTTGTTGAATTGTTTCTTTGTCTTTGAGTCACCCAGTGTGGTTGGTGGGAGGTCTCTTTCTTAATTACATTTAGTGTTAAAGTCTAGTTAAGCTTCATGTTTTTCTTCGCACCAAAATCCTTACAGTGGCCACTTACACGATTTCAATGTAATTTCCCGAGCAGTGACATTAGAGAGACACTGTCCTGATGTCGAAACAAAATGTCTACACCGCACAAAAACAAGAAGAAAAACGATTCTGAATGATCATTAACAAACATGTAGGACAGCCTTTAATCCTGTCGGGCACTTCCATTAGTGTTCACCAGACTTCAGGGGACATGTTTGTCCTCCTGCTTTTCAGCATATAGAAAAAGGAAGGAAATAAAAGAGAAAAGAAAAAACTCTGTGACATCCTTCATTAGTAACCTTAGGTTTAGTATCCATTCTATCTGCCTCTGGAATGGCTGCTGTTTGTTGTTGTACACCTGACCTTTCTGCACCTTGACACCTTGCACTAGGTGGTAGTTTGTGTGTTGGTTTTCTCATTGAAATACACTGTGTTATTGTTAGTAGATCACCCACAGAACTGGCCACGTCTGGTTTACAGCCTGTGTTTATTTGTGCTGCTTAGTGTCCCCAAAAGTATGTACTTAAATTCTGGTGTAAAAACTACTGTATTGTGTGCTTGCTTGAAGCCTGTGAATCTACAGTATGTCTTCTCCAAGAAAATGCTCAAAATAGCAATTTTAGCTCCAGAGACAATAGGATCTCATGTAACACACAAAAAAAAGCTACCGGCAAATGCTTTCCATCACCGAATATTATTCTTAATTCACTTTGCGAGCATGACCGAAGTCCGTTCCCCAGGTGCGATGGGTCGTGAAATAGGTCTTTAATTGCATCCATAATAGTCTTAAAAAGGTCTTAAAAAGGCAAACATTTAACTTGTTAAAACCTGTGGAAACCCTGCTCCTGGGCAAGCATGGGTCCGGTGCTGAGAATGCAGAGTAAAAGAGCGTTAATGACTAAACATAACACAATAAAAGTGTGCTCTAAGTGCAGTCTCAGTGAAGATTCTTTTTGTGTCTTACTCAAGAAATGCTGTACAGCCAAACAGACACTCTTATTGGTTTTCTCCAAGTATCGATCTCCTTGCTCCCGTCCCCTCTCTGTTCTTCTTCTTCTCCTTCCTGACTCACTGGAGGACTGTGTATCAGGTGTTGTGTTGGAGTGTGTGGTGGGACGAGAACTGCTCGGCGAGTCACAGATAGAGAGAAGCATCGGTCACACCTGGTTGCAGGTGAAGTGCCTGTACTCCATTTAGTCTGACAGACCGACAAGCTATAGAGAGAGCTCAATAACATGCTCTGCTGCAAACAACACATGTACAATACGCTCTGACTTATTGAACATCCATTAAATGATGTTTGCATATAAACAAGATCTGGCAGAGATAATGGTTTCATATACTTCTTGTGAAAAAAGCCATAAAAGCTACGAATTCAACTCATTTTGCACATAGCGGTGTTTTTTTGTTTTTTGTGTTTTTCTTCTTGTTTCACACCATCAATCGAGCATTTCAGTTCAAACACCAGATTTTATTGTATTACTTTTAAGTATTGTCACTTCACACCACACTGAGAATTGGCACGGTAAAATAAATACTGTTTATGCACATAGCACAAGTAAATCAACAAATTAGATGAGTACCGCAGTAATAACTTTGGCGGACTGTCTGAGCTCTTGGATATGTTCATGGCTGTTTCTGTGACTGACATGCACATCCCTCAAATAAACACCTCTGCAGACTTGTTGACAGGTCTTAGCTGCTTTAGGGAGATTGATCCCGGAATGATTTATCATGAGTCAGTATACTGCTCATGTACAGGAAGGTGGAAATGTGTGTGCGTGTGTGTGTGTGTGAGCTTACGTGTGGGATGGAGATGATGGTGGTGTGTGAACGTGGTTTGAGGTGGGTGGAAATGGTTCAAGATGATAGGTGAAAAACTCCAAATGGCTCGATTTGTATTTGTTTGCACTCCTACACGCTGCTCTCTATTTCAAACTTGTTCTGTGCTCAGAGTTCAGTCATAGTACACATCAGTTATTCTTTAAGGCGTAGTATAAGGAATCACATCCATACAGAGTTTAGCATTCAACTTACTTATTCTTAGCATTCCACTTATTCTTATTATTCACAGCCTGTAGTCTACTTTTAAAACCTTTCATCATCGAAGCAAAATGTTTCTGGGAAATTTTTGCGCTATCGTCATTAGCATTCATTATGGGATGCATTTACCATGGCATGAAAACAGCTCATGCAATATCAGAATAAAGGTCATGACATATTTTTTTACCTATAGTACCATTACTTTTTTGCCGCAATCTTGTATTAATGATGGGAGAGTTGGACCTCTGCTTTGTGTCTTCTCCAGCACATCGCATAGATTCTCTATGAAGTTCAGGTCTGGACTCTGATGTGGTGTTTCATGCTCCTAAACCACTCTTAACAAAATGAGACCGATGAATCCTAGTATTCAGGATTGCCTAACCTAATTTTTTGGACTGATAATGTTACTGAATCTAGACCTGACCAACTGAACCATCCCCAGGTCTTAACACTGCCCCCATAGGCTTGCACTGTAGGAACTAGGCACGATGGGTAATCGCTTCATCCGCCTATCTTCTCACCCTGAGGTGCTCATTGTGAAGGGACGATTTGAGTCTCGGATGTGAGTCGTGCATTCGTATAATGCATTTATCTCTGTCGGCCATATTTTACGACTCGCTACGACAACCTCGCTTGGACAACTCACTGTTGTATGAGTCAAATTATGTAAAAGTTTAGATACTTTACCTTCAAGGAGTATCTTTCTAGCGACCAGAAATGATTTCGAGAGTCAATTTATATGCCTACTTTTGGTTTCTTTCACAGCTGAGAGCCAATCCAGCTGACAAATGTTTTGATCTAAATCTGGGGGAAACTGAGTGGAAGAGGATAATCGCAGCTCTATGCCAACGATGCGATCTTTGCGTTAGCTTTTTATGAGTCGGGTTTTTAGACAGCTACAGCTGCCGGATGAGCTCCTCCAAGAGATCCTTCTCCTTTTAGTTCTGGCTGAAGGGGCTCAAGCAATCCTGCAGCTCGCTCTGACTTGTCAGCAGTTCAATGCTGTTGTCGGCCAGCAGCAATTCCAGAAGGAGGCGCATTTAAGCTGGCTTGACTGTGATTTGTCCTAGCGAGGTTACCGTAGTGAGTCGTAAAAGATGGCCGACAGAGATAAATGCTTCTATGCATGCACGACTCACATGGTCCCAAGACTCAAATCGTCCCTTGACACCCATCACTCTGGAACATGGTCAATCTGGGCTCATTAGATGATGTAACCTTTTTCCATTGAAACACAGCCCAGTCTTTATTGGACTCTATCAAACTGATGGTTGTTTAAGAAATGAAAAACTACTCACTAATAGTAATTGTCCAACGGAAGACAAAGATTTGATCCATGAGACTATTTTTTTTTTTTTTTGACTGAGTAGTGTATTTTGCCACACCCACCCACCTTCTCATTTCCATCAGTCCTTTATACCATAACTGCTGCCTATTTTAGAGTGATGTAACACTGGGCCGAGTTAACGCAATGGACCCTTTAAGTCATTAGCAAAGAGCATTAATGAGCCTGGTGCTGGGAAGCCCCCTGCAGACTTTAGAGTGTCTGATGTGGAAGGGATGAGGGCACTAATTCTCCAAAGTGCCCTAATAAGTAGAGGATTAGCAAAGTCTTCCATTAGCCAAAGCCTTGATGATGCTAAGCTAATGTGCTATTGCTAGAAAAGAGCATAGCGGCTAAAGCACTAGTTAGCATGACCGCAATAATAGGGATGTGAAATGTGGATAATGTAGCTTATGATTCACTGTTGGCTAGAATACTGAACCACTTTTAAAGTTATAGAAGGAAACACATAGGAATACATAGACGCTGAAAGTCAATGCAACGTATGCGCAATAAATCCACAGGTGCACCTTCCCACATGCACCCACAGGCGTACATATGCTCCCACATTAAGATCCCGGGCTCATTGGTTTTAAGAATAATGGCCATATCTCAGCAGTATTCTGAGACTTAGTGAAGTTTAATCACATATTGTTACACTTTAATTGATTCCTCAAAATGTGGACTTGCACAATGGGCAGTGAGATTAAAACTGCTTTAGCATCTGCTCATTAATCATCTACATCAATGCATGAGAACCCCGTTGCCTGAAATAACCTCAAAGCTATTACTAAAAAAGAAAAAAAATGTCCCTAGCTATGTATTGCTAATTAATTACAGAATGGGTTTAGTGTTCATTTTCTAGCTATTGCCTCTAAATTCCATTTTGCCACTAACATACAGTAACTGGAGCAAATTTAGCAACAAAAAGTGACTTTCTTAGTGGTTTAGCTTTGTGATGTTTGTAATGCTGTGTTTAATTAATTAAATTTTTTTTGGTTAACAAATGTATACTGTTCAGGATAATTAACTGACACGGCTTTAGATTTAGAGGGACCTTTATATCTTAAAAGTAATGCGCCAAGTACAATTAGCAAGGTTTTAACTGTATAATTAAATACAATGAGCTGTGTAACATTAATAGACAGCCATGCATAGTGTTGTTTTTTTTTTCAATCAGAGAAACGTGCATAAAAGTAGAAAATTAGTCTTTGTGAACCTGTTTGAAATCCAGCTCATTAGATTGTTTTCACATCCAGCAGTGAAACAGATAACACTGCCGTACTGTACAGCTCTTATGTTGTATCCCTCACATACACACATATGCGCATACGGTCTTTACTCTGCTGTTCTTAGCACTGTGAATCTGTCTCCTCCAGCTTTCTCTGAAACTTACTTTCTTTTGTCTTTCTTTTCTCAGGCTTTATTTTTGCACTGTCAACAGATTAGTCAGTGTGGCTTTATACGGGCTGACTGTGTGTGTACTTTAGATTGTGCTTCCTTGCCATCATACATTGCCATTGCAGGATTTGTTTGCGCATGTGTGTTGACTGCACTCTCTTGAAACACTTTTTCAATGCTTTGTTTCAGCCGGTGACTCTGTGACAGAGTTTTAGTCAGCTAAAAGTGGAATAAACACCTAAGTCTGGTGCTTAGCACAGAGTGAAGGATGCAGTTAAGAGCAGGACGGGGTAGAAGTAAGGGATGAAGAAAGAATAAGAGTATAGATGAGGAACAGGAAAAAGAAGCAAGGACACAAGGACAAAATACTGATAGTACATGAATGTAAGACCAGGCTGCGAGAGGCAAAGATGTCTGTGAAAAAAGGACTGAAGTTGTGATGAATTGGAATGAAATAAGATGGAGGTGGATGTTTATGTCGCCATGAGGGTAAACAAGAGGGAGAAAATATTTGGCGAGTAAAGATGGTGCAACAAGATTGGTAGGTGGAAAGGGAAAGATGTCGCAGAAGGGGAAGTTTGAATAGAGGTGGAAGAATAAGGGCAGATGACTCCAAATTGAGGACCGTGTACAACATTCAGTGATGCTGTAAGGCAACAGAAATGAAAATCACTGCAAAGACCGCAACTCTGAAATGATTGGGGCTGAAAGGTAAGCACTCAAAGGGGCTGTTTTGGACAAGAAGGCAGATAACAGGAGAGTGGGTTGAGAGGGTAGGAGGCAGAGGTGTTTTTGACAGCACTAGAGGCCTGGGAAGGATGAAAAGTGGGAGGGAGGCAAGTGTGGTAAAATAAGCACAGATAGTGTCTCAGAGCTGAGAGGCATTTGGACTGCACAAACATTCTGGATATAATCTCTATCGCATGAAGGGAACACACCGTAGTTTTGTAATAACATCATACAGATGCTATTTATGGAAACAGGCTTTTATAGTTTACTGTTGTACATTTGTTTACAGTGCACTGTTGTGCCTAGAGAAGTCTAGATGGTAGTAAGTGTAGACTTTACATGATACTGTTGCTTATCTTTGTTTATATTGATTCACAGTTTAAACTAGTACATGTGGCAGTGGGTTACTGCATATTACTGTATCGGAAACTATATGTACGGTTGTACCTTGTGACATACTGTATGTCTGTTCCATTACAAGTCATACAAACGTCCTAGACTGTGTTATATATTTTGTACAGTAGATAGTGTGCTGCTCTATACATCATCTCTTTTTGTTTACATGACCTCGGATCATTTCTACATGTGACATGAGAGGGTTTTGAGGAGCCTCCTCTATTAAATGTATGGTTTTATAAAATATTGGTGTTACAATTAGCTTGAAAAGGACAATCATGTGCTTATCAAATTTGGTATTTCTATAAATATAAGTATTAAAAATATTCCTATAAAGAAGAATATATATAGAATTAGAATTAAAATGAAATATTATTTGCATATTTACATTGTGTTTGCACATGGTGTGATATTGAGGGGTGGGGGTTTAACTGAGAACTGTTATATAGTCTGATGGCTGTGGGGAAGAATGATCTGCAGTATCACTCCTTCTTCTCTTATTATTATTATTAATAATAATAATAATAATAATAATAATAGAAATAATGATACTAAAAACCCTTAACCTAAATGAAAATACAATGGGAAAACATCCTTTTAAGTCAATATCTTCAGTGTGTGTCAGCAAACACAATACAATTGATACTTCGTTTACTTAGTCTCTTCTATATGGATTCATAAACTCTATCCATCCAAGATACGTGTTTTAAGTCTCAGAGCCATTTTCCATTTTTCCAATCCCTTTTGTATTGTTTTTTGCTAAATAAAATGTCCCTTGTCCTCTTCCCTCCCCCCCTCCTCTCTATTCTCTGCCCCTCTCATTTCCCTGCAGCCTGTGAGCTGATGAACCGCGGTATCCTGGCTCTGGTCAGTTCCATCGGCTGCATGTCGGCGGGCAGCCTTCAGACACTTGCCGATGCCATGCACATCCCCCACCTCTTTATCCAGCGCTCCCCAGCGGGAACACCGCGCTCCGCCTGCCCACCCACCAGTCGCAGCCCCGGAACAGATGACTACACCCTAATGGTCCGCCCACCTGTCTATCTCAATGAGGTCATCATGCAAGTGGTGTCTGAGTACAGCTGGCAGAAGTTCATACTCTTCTATGACTCTGATTTTGGTAAGAGGAAGTGGTCATTTATATTACTCTCATATCATCTCTCTGTTCTTTTCATGTCAATACTGTTAAACTTGAAGTCTTATTATTCTGATTACGAGTGACGTGTCCTTTTCCAAACGTAAATGGTTTCTTCCCTCCTTTAATGGGGGAGATAAGCAACAGGCAAAACGACTCTTAGTAGGTCTAATATAGGAAACTGGTGTTGTGTGAACTCAGAATTTACGTCATGCAATGGTAAAACATGGGAGGACATTAGAGAGCTTCTGGATGCAGAGTTACATCACAAAACGCTGTTCTCTTCTTCTACCAAAAATAAA
>JAPQRQ010000028.1:26131905-26141905 GCA_037367365.1 Apogon talboti
CCCCACCCACCCATCCATCCATCTACAGATAAGAGGAGAAAAGGAGGGATTTGGTGTCTCTGAGGGAGCAGTAGGAAGGGAGCGGTTGAGAGGATAAAGAGCGGAGGACAAAGTTTAGGGGTCAGGCAAGAAATGCCAAAAAGAATTAAGATGAGGGGTGTGTTTTTGCTTTTGACTCTCATCTTCAAACACTAAAGACGAGGATTTGGTGCTCTCGGGGAACAGAGACAGGGAGAGAGAGAGAGAGAGGGAGGGAGGTGATGGGTTTAAGTTGGTGGGGATGCCTGAAAACCAAAACTTTAAGTTCACAGAGTAAACAACCACATCAGCTGCAGGGCATTCTGGGAGTTACAATCTACTGGCATCTTGTGGTTACAGGTAGATGATCAGGAATGAGGCCCAATTATCTATCCCAAGGTTTGAATGATTTTGTAATTGATTAACCAGCTTGATGGAGAATTGGGATTTATGAGAATTGATTAACATTCATTCTGTGCTTTAAATGTTAATTACAAATAAATGAGGGAATAGGTCAGTGGAAAGAAATATCAGATACGAATCCAGTTGTATAATTACACTTATTATTTCATGCTGAGTCTGAATTTGAATAAATTATTTAATTAACATTTCATACTAAGCCAAATTCTCCTTATTAGTACAGTTAAGAGGTAATTCAGCAATTTTAATGTTTTCATTGAAGAAGGCTGTGAAAGGTCTATATAGTAAGCAGCCTGGGGGCAAGATGTGGCTGAAGTGGGAAAGTAATTTGATCATCTGAGATGAAGGTCAAGTCTGCACTAGTGACTTCCACGATGCTGTGTGTGTGTGTGTATGTGTGTGTGTGTGTGTGTGTGGATGTGCTGCACTCCAAGTGTGTATTTACATGCCACATCTAGGCTCAGTTGTTAAATGACTAACAACCTTTGGAGCATGCCACCAGTGACAGTCACACTGGGCAAGTCTGTTGGGTTTGTCTTCAGAGAGACAGAAATGAAAAGGCAAATGGAAAATGACACAGGAAGAAAGATGAACAAACGCCTGTTGAGAGGACAAAATCTCTAAATGATCTTTTCCTTTTATGTACCCGGGTGTCAATGCGTGCTCATTTCTGCATGCCTCTGCATCGATGCATCTGTATTTGTGGGAGTTTGATGCTTTGAGTGGGGCCCTCTGGACAAATCTGGCCTGCCGATGTTTCTTTGCATGCCCTTGACTGCCTGCTGTGAATCTTAATTCTCTTTTGGCCCAGAGATCTGCCTTTTTAGCAATTTTCAGCATTTTCCTCTGTCCTGCATCTTTTTTTTTCTTTTTTTTTCTTTTTTTTTTTGTTGGCTTTGTAATTCAGTCCCCTTCAAGGTTTTGATGTTTAGGATTTTCACCACGTTTTACCCCAAATGCCAACAAATGAATTCCTTACTTAGACTGTTTAGAAAGTAGATAGTTCAGAGCACAGGGCATTGATGCAAGGTTAAAACTATTTTACAAACTAAATTATTTCAACCCGTTTTCAAGAATGTATAAAACCTCTTCATTAAGTTTTATCTTTGCTCAGTAAACCCACTGGGAGATCCAGACATCATAGTTGTCTTTGAAGGTAATCAAATAAAAAAAAAAAAAACAGCATAATTTACATGTGGGAGCAAATTAGAAATTACATGTAAACATTTGAAACTCAAATGCATACATTAAGTTACAGTATAAATGCATAAAAGAGACACTCTCTGAATGATTTGTATGTAACGGGAAGAGGGTCTATGGAGATTAGTAGGTACGCATCAATACACCTTTACTAATGAAGCCTCTAATACTACTTCTAATCAGAATTGATCACATCCTAGGACACAGAAATCTTAATGAACATTAATTATATCCAAATAAAATCAATGAACCAGCGGTAATGACAATATCACCTCGCACTAACATGTTTACGACGGCTTGTTTGTATGTGCGTGGTCTGCAAGTGAAGTTGTGTCTAAAGAGTCCCTCTGCAGTCCTAATGGAATCCGAAACATTTAATGTCATTAGAAGCTTTGAATAATCTCATCAAAATATATTTATATACAGCAACAGATTTTGCAGGGTGAACCGGCGTATGCAAACATGACAGACTCAAGCATGCACAGACGCAGACGATCTCTGCACACAGAAAGCCGGGGCTGTCTCAGTTGGTGGCAGTGTTACCTCCACCAGCGACGATAAACGTCAGTTCTCATCTCATCACCACATGACCCTCTGCACTCGCTGAGGATGGATGGAGATCTGTGGATGCAGAGAGGGAGAGATTGTGTCCTAGGGCTAAAATTAGCAATGATTCCTCCCCCAAGGTTTTACAAGGACATGCAGAGTACGGGCAAACACACACATGTGCTCATAACAAGTAGACACAAGTGCAGAAACACATAGACATTTCTATTCCTCCTTCACTTCTTCCATCTGCTTACATGTACCTTTCATATCTAATATATTTTGAGAGTAGTTTTTCAGTGCTCAGTAAGGTGATAATGAGAAAACTAGAGCATATAAAGCAAGGGTGTCATAGTCATTTTAGTTCAGGGGCCACATACGAGTGGGACGGAACAGTAACATTACAACATAATAACTTATAAATATGGACAACTCGAAATGTTTCAATTTTTTTGTGCAAAAGTACAATTACAGTGTAGAAATGTTTACAAGCTATCTGTAAACAAGAAATGTGAATAACCTGAACATCCATGAACAACTGGAAATTTCAGAAGGAAAAAAAAAATCAATATTATGCCTCAGTTTATCATTTCCAAATGTGCATTACAGTGTACTACAAAGGCATGAAACATTTAGTAACAGGCATCTGGAACTGAAAAAAATATAGCATTTCACTTTTTTCACTTTGGACTTGACAGATTTGTCCTGTGGACCCGATTCAACCCTTTGGAGGACCGATTTTGGCCCACGGGCCACATGTTTGACATCCCTATATAAAGGATATAAAGGATTGCCTCAACCATTTAAAATGTATTTTTAATAAAGATAATTGTCATCTTCTTGTAGACACTTTAATGGTATTTGATGTTTGTTTTTCTTGGTTTTTGTGTAATTGCTTGATGTCTTCAGGTCATATTGATTTTCTCCTCTGTTCTCTGTTTCTTCCCCCCGTTCTCTCCTTTTATGAACCCCCCATCACTCTTCCACCTGTGCCACCCGCTCCTCTTCCTCCCTTTCCACTCCCTCAGGAGATCTCAGACTACGACTTGCAGGAGTTAGTGATGAAGTCCATCGGCCGGCTGACACTGGTGCGCCAGACATTTCCCATGCCACAGAACACAACTCAACGCTGCGTCAAACACAACCACAGGATTAACACTTCTCTATGTGACCCTAAAAACCCCAAAGCTCAGCAGCTGGAGGTGAGTTGGAGACTGTCGCTAAATCTAGCCAGAATAACGTTTTTATGTGTAACATGAGGTTAAAGCGATTGGATTGATTTGGACTGATTTTGCCTCATACTTTTTGACTGTGCGTGTATTATGAGTGTTCAGCTATGAATGGGGAAAGATAGGAGTGTGTTAAAAGAAAGATCAAGATGACCTAAGAATCATTAGATGATCAAATGAACTGTGTCAAAGATGGAAAAGAACATCTATAAATGTCTTCCGGATTCTTCTATGTCTGGTTTTGTAATAGAATATGACTGAATGTCCGATTTGATAATTCAACTTTGACGTATTTCAATGATAAACTGTACAATAAAGACAAAACGCCTTGAGTCAGTCAGTGACATAAGTGGGAGCCAGTTGGCGAATGCTGCTGCTGTTGTGAAATAATCTTTAACATTTGTCTCCTCACAGTTTTAATTAACTGGAAGAATGATTAGAAAAAGAGAGCCGCTACTATCCTAAATTAAGACTATCAAAGAGCAAAGACATTGTGAAATTAGGTTCAATCATTTCTTCTATTTAAAGTAGAATGAGAGAGAGAAAAGTACCCTGGGAGTTTTAATCAGTCACAAACTGATACCAAAAAAACCCCAAAACCAACAACTCTGTAGTTGAAGATCAAGACTGTCACCATATATTAACTCACCTCTCCTCACACTCCCCTATGGTGGCCAAAAATTGTTAACAGCTCTCCTTAAGAGTCAGTGCTTGGTGTGTCTAATGTGACCTTTTTAGTCTTTTTAGAATAATTAATGTCATCCACACACAAAAACAAACAGGGTTTAGATCCCTCTGTAGATAGAGATGCTTATTCTAAGTGACCAAAACACTGCAATTCTCATTTTCACGTGATTATGAATTAATGAGGACATAATTGTGAATATTGCAATCAATTTCCAGAGTTAGACCAACTTAAATCTGAAAGTACTGAACCTGTAATTAAAGGCAAAAGAGGTTTAATGTCATGTGCTATTATATCTACACAACTCTGTTAGTATAACTTAATAAATATTCCATTTGGACGTTGTTCGGTTTATTTTTGAAGGCTCATTTTGACACATTGATTCAAATTAAAGTTCAGAGACAAAAAGACAACACTTAAATGTACACTGTTGCTCATAAAGTTGGAATAACATATATGTACCTCTTCTCATGAAATGATTGTGATAATGTGATTTATTCTTGTTAGATAAAGTGTAACTGTGATTCAGTATGGAGTCATGAAATCTGGTCAAAGGTGATTACTGATGTGTATAAATAGGAATAAAAAGAGGAATATGTATGAAAACATAATTATTCCAACTTTATGGGCACAAATTTATGTACAGAGACAATTAAAGTAACCAAATACTGTATATTCTGTTATTAAATGCATGACACATTCAACTATATATCCAAAAAACTGTATTAGAATTTTGTTTAAACACTGATTTCTGGGTTTTACATAAAATATGTAGAATTACTGTGTTGTGTTGAAAGCTCCTGTGGTATTTCATGTTTGTCTTTGAAAACTGCCCCAAGCTTTTTAGTTTGACATCCAACATGTCTCTGTATCCAAAAGCTTCCCATATAACCCGGCTTGCTGATTTGACATTGTCACAGCTTGTGCCTATAAGGCTTTTAGGCTAGAACATTAATCATTTTGGGTACATTGGCCCATAACAATGTGTTTATATCGCATTCCACACAATTTATCTCACAATATGGTCATGAAAAACGTGACAGTTTTCCTTATGCCATTTTCTTTACCTAGTGTTGGGTTTTTTTTCTTTTTTTCCTCCAGGGTGGCAATATGCGTCCAATTACTATCCTTGTGTGTGTGCGTGTGTGTGCATGCACGTCATCAAGCTCCCATCAAATAGAGCAAAGAAAAGGGAATGCACTCTTATTTATGTGTCAAGACAAAAATATGAAATTGAATTAATGTGCTGTTGATTTATGTGGATGCACAAGACCCTGGGGGAGCCCGTTAATGAAAGATGGAAGTATATTGAAAAGAGAAATTGTGGCTTTAATGTTTTTGTGGATATCTTTTAAGACAGTTTTGTTATCGCTGCAAACCCACTGTAACTGGTAAATGGAAATAAGACTAGTCATTGCATAGCCCGACACCAAAAATTAGCTAAATGGAAAATAAACAAAAATCCGCTGAATACGTGAATGCCTTTTCTTATGATTTTTAAGAAAAATATATTTAAATATAAAAATTCATCAATAACATTATTTTCATTTCAGTCTTTGCCAGGATGTAAAATACAGCCACATTGTGATGCAAAGTCAGGATCAAATTCAGAAAGCTCTGAAGCGTTGAATAATACGTAAATAAGGCTCGCCTTCTGTGTCCTAATATGAATCAAGTGCTCCTCAAGTGTAAAAAGCTATTATCAAGAATCACGCCCTCTCAACGTATTCATTATTTTTGAGGGAGAGTCCAGTTGTTTGCATTCATTCTACTGTGCGATGCTGTCGGCCTGTGTTTATGTGTGCGTGGCGCTCGTTTTAGGCAAGGACGATCTGTTTTTGAGTGTCTGACAAAGAGAGGAGGAGAGAGAGCATGAGTAAAAAAAAAAAAAAAAAAGGTTGTACATGCACAGCTGAAGCACACTGTACACATGTTCAGTTTGGCATCCTCTGTGTGTGGGTGGGTAAGTGAGTGGTTGAATTTGGGGGAGGGGGGGGGTACAAGGGGAGAGATGGACGGAGAGAGAGGGAGAGAGAGAGAGAGAGAGAGAGAGAGAGAGAGAGAGAGAGAGAGGAAGCAGATCAACTCAGCGGTCAGAGAGTGGCCCAGAAGCCCAATTTCACACTGCACTGAAGCACATCAACTCAGGCTGACCACACATCCACACACACACGCTCACATATAATACTTGCTTGGAGTGCAGAAGGCACTGATCATTCAAGCTCCCCATGGAGCAGTAGATTTTCACTTTAATTTTCAGACAAATTCAATAGGCACATAGACACAGAAACAGAGTGACAGACAGGGTCAGCAACAGAGAGACTGTGACAGAAATGTCAAAACACTGAAAACATATTTTGCAAGAAATAAAAAAAAGAAAAAGTGAGACTAAAGATAAACGAAAGACTACAGGCTGTTTTTATTTTGCTCTGTTCACCTGTCAGTGAAATTCTGGACAAGTTTCAAGAACCGTATGTTTTCTGTCGTCTTCTCACTGGTATTGTCAGTTAAAGGTGGAGTATGTGATTCTTGAATAATACTTGAGTCTCCTTTAGTGCCCCATCAGAAGCTTCAACCCATAGATCTACATTCCCACATGCACAAGCAGGAACGCTGGTAGTTCCACTCATTATTCCACTCTGAAATACTGTTCTGTTGTCTGATCCACTATGGGTTTTTCCATTTACAGAGACAAGGCCATGTGCAAACACTGAATGTTTATCACAGTATAGACAGTGAGCAGATAGCGCCGTTTATATAGAGAGATTTTACATATATTAATTTGAATTCCAGTGCATGGCATGATACATTTCACTGGTCTACATCTGTATCTGACAATTCTAATTAACCGCACAGCATGAAAACAAAACAAATATGACCTCTGATATTTGACTCCAGTCTGAAGTCTAACCCCCAACAAGAAGTGTATAGAATGCAAATTAGAAAGGAAAGCAGTGATATTAAAATGTATTATAACTAGGAATGTCATTGTATCATTGTAGACAGTCAGTGTGTTTTGTTTTATTTTTATTTCTTTTGATTTTATTTGCTTATATCTATCCTTGCCCTACATTAAAGGTACTCTGTGAACCATATGTTCATATTCTCAACACACAAACAACACTTTAGGATAAGACATTAGTATGACAACTGATCGCATTACACATAGGAACAGAAACGTAGTTAGCTCAGTGAGGATATCTAAAATAAAAAAAACAGGAAAAAAAACAGGGCTCTATGCAGATTGCTACACAAATATTCTCTTTCACTTGCATACTTGAAATATATTCACTAAGTAGACAACATAGTATTCATCAAATACTAGTAGATCATCTTTGGTGCTGTGATATTTCCAGGTATATAAAATAACTACTCATTAATCATAATCAAGTACAGAAGTAAATGACAATAAAGAGCACATTTATTAGTAGATTTTTATTTTTAGTCTATTAGTATTTGTTCCTACAAAGGGGGCCTTGATGACAGAAAGTGTTACATAACCCGACAAGAATGTCCCCAGTCAGTGAGGCTGAACACTGGAATTTTAATGCTGAGTGTCAGGCTGCCTTTGCCTCGGTGGCATATACCACCAGCCTTAATGATAAAGTCATTACTCTGCATGCACTGACAGGTTCAGCAGTTACCATCAAAAGGACTGGTCAAAGGCAAAACCATTGTAGCATATAATTATCATATTATATGACAGATCACTGTCACAGCATATTATTAATTAGCATTAGATAGTGATAATGTGTATATTTACCATGAGCCTCTGAAACATCGATGTCAGTTCGTCATCGCCTAATGGAATGGAATCTGAAGGAACATATACTGTACTGTATAAGGCTGTTTTCAGTGTTTGGTATTTGACTGATGTCTCAGTGGAACTACAAAGATGGAGGTTTAGTCCACTGGTCATTGGTCCTCTTAGACATGTGGTCACTGTCATGTCACAGAAGAAGAGATTCATAGATACAACTCCAAATGATACATACAATAGTAATTTGGACAGTAGGAAAATTAAGAAAGAAAGCAGTGATATTAAAATGTACTTTGACTTTGACTTGTATGACTACAACATATTTCATGTTTTGTCTGGTCAATATCATTTTTATTCTTAAATATACAACCAACAGCACTAAGTTGGAACAGGGACCAATTAGGATTAATAATGAGTTAAAATATTACAATGCTAATGTGATTTGATACAGATGATGTTAACAGATATTGATATTTGTGACCACAATCTGATATATAAAAGTGGTATCCAAGGAAGGTCTAGTCCTTTAAGAGCAAATATGCAATGGGTGCATGAGTATATTACTAAGGATGGGAGTTGGATGCGTCACCCTCTATTGGATCAGAATGTATTTCAATACAAAAAGACAATAGGCACAAGCCTATGTCCAACGCCATGATCTCCGATCCCTCAGATGACACTTCATCGAGAACCACCATTCACAGGCTCAGGATTACCATGGAAACCTTTGTCAAACACTACAATGCAGAGTTACATCCACAGATGCCAAAATTTACTGCGCCAACAGGAAGTCTTATGTTAACTGCGTCCAGAATCGACCGGGACTTTTCTGGGCGAAATGGACACCATATGCCCCGGACAAAAGATGGAAAGGACCATCCAGACAGTCACTGAAGCCAAAGGCAAAGGTCATGTGCACTTCTGCGATTCGCCACTGATGCTGATGGTGTTGATATTTTAGAGCGACACATTCTGCCTTCAAGATGCCAACTATTCCAGGGATGCTCCTGTGTGTTTCAACAGCCACATTCTGCAGGTATTACACAGGCCTGGCTGAGGAGTTATTATTGGTTTATTGAGTCGGTTTTAACCTTTTCTTTTATCTGCTGGTTTGGTTTACTCATTATCCAAAATAAAAACAGACTCTAGGGTATTGTAAAGGTGTGCAGTGGAGTTGTAGGAGTGACCTTGAATGACCTTACACACCCACATAAGGACAGAACTTGGAATGAGGCCTGATCGGTCCCCAATGACCCCGCCCACCCCCTATGGTCTGAGTTCACGCTGCTGCAGACACGCCCTACCACATCAGGACCAACAGGCACAAGAACTCTTCTATTCCTGCTGCTATCAGGCTCCTGAATAGTGAATAGTGTGTGATTTGTGTTTTTGTATTGTATCTGTCATCTATTTTTGACGTGTGTAACTACTGGCTGTACTATAATTTGCTCCTAGGGGATAATAAAGAACCTTGAACCTTGAGGAAGATGGAGGTGTGGGTGTTGGACTGGCCTGATGCTGTCCTTATTCGTCCCCAAAACAAGGTTAATGTGTGGACAAAATAAAATATTGTACTGTTGCAGACGTTAGACTGGTTTGCAGGACGAATGGGACACTTCATCACTTGGCGTCTTCAGTCCCCGGAATGTCTTTCAAGTCTCGTGAAAGGAAATAGAAACCAAAGTGGTACATGGTTTATTTGCCTTTCTCTGTGTTATTGCTCATTTCTGTGCTTCTCTCTGTAGATCACCAACCGGTACATCTACGATTCCGTGCTGCTGCTGGCAAATACGTTCCACCGAAAACTGGAGGACAGGAAATGGCACAGCATGGCCAGTTTGAGCTGCATTAGGAAGAACTCCAAACCGTGGCAGGGAGGCAAGAGCATGCTGGATACCGTCAAAAAGGTATGGGAACGCATCAGGTGGAAACATTAAGTAGGCCCTAAGCACTCAACTGTCAGAAAGTGTCAACTAAAGGCAGAAATCACATTTCTGTGAGTTTTACTGATAAAAATGACTGCGGTTGAAAAACAAAGTACATGCCTGACACAACTCAAATGTACATGTACAATTGCACAGATCTCCCTATTTCTAGATGTTTCTCGTGTTTCCTTTTAGCTCTGGGAGCATGTATTTGCAT
>JAPQRQ010000028.1:26159082-26171322 GCA_037367365.1 Apogon talboti
TGCGGCTCAGTAGTAAAGGAAGAATGAAAAAGCGCTTATATCTGACACCAAGGTTATGTCCTTGTGTTAAAACACAACGCCACCGCTTTGAGACTACGGCCAGACAACCGGCCAGAGAAAGAAAAGAGGGAAGGGGACTTAAGCCAAAATATTTGAGACAGCGTCGAAGCATCTCAGGGGCAAAGAGAGGATTATAGAACAAGAAAGAGATTAAGTGAGGTGAATAATAAAAAAGTGGTAGAGAGCAGAGTGATTCTGCAGAGACAAACGTGTCACAGAAGCAGGTCAGAACATCTTGTGGCGTTGGTGAGGAATAAGGTCTTGTTTCTGTACGGAAGAGGCCAAAGCACGGCCGAAGATTAGTCTGAGGCAAACGGTGTCCTCTTGGGAAGATAAACTGCAACTGAAAGAGTGTGTTTCCAGTCCACTTTGACAGGGACTCTGCAGTGTCCAAACTGAAGATGGAAAATTGGACCAGTTTGACCGAATATTATGGTCTCAGAGTGCGTTACAAGACTCCTGTAATGCATCTGAGTTACATACAGGCCCAATCCCATTTCACCCCTTGGCCCTCTCCTTTAGCCCCACCCCTCCGTTTTGCGCAGGTGTGTGAAGGGGTAGAGGTGTCTTGATTCTTGATGAGTCAGAGGGGAAGGGTTGTTTGACGCTCCAAATGGAGATTTTTCGGGACCACACCACAAACAGAGGGTTATGAGAAATTTCCCATAATTCTGTTTGAATCATCGGCGAGATGGATCTAAAAAACAGCAAAGAAGTATAGCATTTAATCGTCCGTTTAATGTCGTTTCAGTGTATTATAGACCATGCCCATGCAACAGAGACGGTTACACCTGCTGACAGCATGGTGAATTCCTTCGCAAACAAAGTTGTTGCATCTGTTTATAGCCCCCATCGATGATCCCTGATGAGGTCTCGAAGGGTTGTTTCATTTCATAGGGGAATATTTCAACCCCATACCCCTTGCAGGGTTAGTGCCAAGTGCAATGACATAGGGGTAGGGGTGAAAATGAGAATTGGGATTGGGCCACAGACTTTCATCATACAGTAAATGCCGCATGCACAGTAGAACCAAACCCCCCCCCCCGCCAAAAGTCAAATAATACCCCCCCATATAAGAAGTACAGTTGGACGGATAGCTCAGTAAGTAACGCTACAGTCATCGAATCCCAGCTGGAACGCTTGCATTATTTTCAACATTTTCCATGTTCAAACAGGGGGCGTGGCGCAGAGGACGTGGTAGATGAATCTGCAATCGATAAAGAATTCTAACTAGTCATAGAAGCATTGAACTTACCTTGTCATTGCTGATCACAGGGATCATGCTAACTAGCAGGGTTAGGGTTAGTGACGAGCTTACATCTATGTGGACAATGGACTGTCTTCTGCTGTCTGACCACTAACAGGAAATAGAACTTTCCTGATGCATTTTTGATTCCTTAAGGCCTCGTGGTCTTGCTGTATTTTTTTTTTATTTTTTTTTTATTTGAGCAATTAAATTATGGGCGAAATGTGTGTTGTGATGAATAAAATACTCCTGAAAATTGATTAGTAATGCCTTACACTACTGCGTTACAACAAAAAGTAATCTATTACTGTACTTTATTTATTAAAATTGAACTATATATATATATATATATATATACACATCATATAGTGTGTATATACTGTACATTGTATATAAAACAACTGCTATGCACTTCTGGTTAGATGCTAACTGCATTTCGTTGCTCTGAATGTGCAATGACAATAAAGTTGAATCTAATATAATCTAATCTAATGCATTACTTTTGTAAGGCGTTATTCCCAACACTGGTTTTCAGTCCACTATGACAGGGACTCTGCAGTGTCCAGACTGAAAATGGAAAATTGGACCGATTTGACAGGAAGAGAAAGGCTTATATGAACAAAGCACATGTTAACACTGAGGATATACTTACAAGAAAGATTTCACACGTTTTTTTACAAAGTGCAATAACAGGTAGGAATGAAAAGAAGCGACACATTGAGCACTGGGACAACTGTATTGTAAGAACAAATTGCAGCGAACCTGACATTACCTCCCTTCACTCTGAATTTCACAAATTGCACAGAGTCACTTTTTCCACGAGTTCTTTCCGGAGGCTCAGTGAAAAGTATTCCCACCGGCGCTGACCAGTAGTGGCTGCTGTGATCATGGGCTGATGAAAGAACTGTGTGAAATCATCGGTCTCTCACAGCCCTGGATTCAAAAGACGATCTATATGTCTGAATTACAGTTGGTCAGTAAAACCCTGTTGTTATTCACACGTTGGTTGTTAAAAAGTTTTTTTTTACAGTTTTTTTTTTTCATTATTATCATTTTTCATATAATTGTAAAGGAATGGAATGCAGAGTTGACACCATAAACAGCTTTTGTAGGAATCTAGCTACACTTTTATTGTGTAATTTTACTGCTGTTGTAACTCCACATATCACATGACTCTGAAAAGTTAATAAAATAAAATAAAATAAAAATGCTGAGGTGGAGATGATTAGAGTCTGAATGTCCAATAAAAAATATCTGAGGCTCTGTAAAGGTTAGTTTGAGTTTTTGTCCTGGTTTTACAACATGAGACATGTCCAGTTCAAAACTCAACATACTTATACTATTCATTCATTTATTTTCCGAACTGCTTAGTCCAGGAGGGTTGCGGGGGTGACGGAGTGTATCCCAGCTACTAATGGGTGAAGTCAGGATACACCCTGGATGTGTCACCAGTTCATCACAGGGCTGACATTTACGGACGAACAACCATTCACACCTGTGAGCGATTCAGGTTTGACCAGTTAACCCCTTAAGTTCATGTCTTTGGACAGTGGAAGGTATCCAAATAGAACCACCATATTTTTCCCCACTTCATCCTGCCATTAAGATGAAGTATTTATTTATTGAACATATTTCTCTATTCTTATGTGCATTGATACCAGGACAGATGTTTTTCATTATGACTTAAACATATGATTCTTTTTACAGCTCAGAAACATATTTAGTGTTTTAATTATGCTTTTTAATCCCAATTAAAAATTCACACGTTTACCACAGCACATAAGTACAGTAAGAAATCCAATTGTCTCATTGTTTGCCTAAAATAGTGACATTTAGAGACATTTAATTCCTCTAAGGAGAGGACAAGGAAGCAAAGAGCAGCTGCATGGCGTCAGTTCTTAGGTGTAATCCTGCCTCTAGAGACCAATCATGGCCTCTTCACTCTGCCGCTGAATAATCAGTAAATATTGGCCCAAAGCTAATAGGAACACCAACCAATTATTTCCCTTATAATTACTAAGACCTCATTTTCAGTATAAAGTTTTTTTTCATCACACATTGTCTTAACATAATAACAGTTCCCTAGGCAAGAATTAACCCCATAAGAACCACTTTACCATGAAGACACTGAGGAAGAAACATGATCACTTCATGTTATGTTATGTTGTGTTGTACTGTGTTTATGTTATGTTATGTTGTGTTGTGTTGTGTTGTGTTGTGTTGTGTTGTGCTGTTATGTTATGTTATGTTATGTTATGTTATGTTATGTTATGTTATGTTATGCTATGCTGTGCTGTGCTGTGTTGTGTTGTGTTGTGTTGTGTTGTGTTGTGTTGTGTTGTGTTGTGTTGTGTTGTGTTGTGTTGTGTTGTGTTGTATTATAGCTCTAAAACAGGAGCATCATTTCAATGTGAATTGACTCTCTAGTAAAGGTGCAGCCTGTCCTTACACAGGAGGATGCTGAACCGAGTACACACATTGTGTCAACCTGTCCTGGGTAGTTTTCTTTTCCTTCTGCCCTTCTGCATGCTGTAATCGATTTCCCTATGACTATCTATTAAAAGTGTTGCTGGGTTGTTCAGGGGTAGGGGACCTTGAAATAAAACCTGAAGTGAAGTGAATAAGCAGTTCCTGTTCCGATAAATATTAGATAGATTTTTGTTACTGCAGAGTAAGATGTTGAAGCTCTGTTTGTTCTGGGTTTATGTTTGTTCTGGATTTATGCTTACATACAGTAAACACAGCCTTGAATTACTGGAATATTAAACAATCATATTATGGCATGGAACGTGTGAATCATCACATGTCATAGGTTTAGCAAATAGCCCAGAAGGATTTGTGACGTGCATGTTCTTGTATGTGTGTGCAATTTTCACACACATGCTAAAGTGATTACAGTGAGGAAACCAGATTTGCATTGGTTTGATATGTCTTCCATCTATCTCTTCTTCTTCTTCTTCCTCTTGCCAGCCCTCATTTCTCTCATTTCATTTCCTCTCGTCTCATCTTCGTTCCTGTCATCTTGTTTCTCTCTTCCTTATTCCGGCTCCTCTGACTTTGCATTAAGCCTCTTCAGACTAAAAAACCCACTGAATTACACCAGGGTTTATCTATCCATCCTCTGCACCTTCTCTGTGTATCTGAGTCGACACCTCCAGCCTCATTTGTAGTTTGTTTACCCACTTTGTCCTATTCTTTACGTGATCTGAGATTACCAGTAAATTTCCCTCCTGGAAACGCAAGCCTAGTCAGTAAATTTGCAATGCCAGTTTTACATTTCAGTTCAGATGGAGGAAATTCAGGTCTCTAAACTCGTCAGCCTTCTTAAAGTGTGTTCTTAGTAATGTCAAAGAGTGAACTTACTGATCCGCTCAATTCTTTATTCTTAAAGCCATTTTGTGGGTCAAGTGGCCACATCGTGCGCAAGGATCCCTATAAAAATATTGTCACCTAAAGTTTGTTGTGTTAAACCAAGGCGGTGTAGGCGTGTATGCAGGAACGTTTCGATGGGTAAACTCACTTAGGCTTTACAAACTTTTTCTGAAGGAATCCCAAAGGAAAAAGCAATCCTAATTAAATGCAAAGTGTTTCTTATCTAGTCCACTTTAACCAGACACACCCTAATGGTATGCACACATTAATAATTAAACTGTTTGTCTTACACATTGTTACTTAGGGTCCATTTTAAATAGAAAAGCAGGAAAAAGAACAGTCATAACGTAAGAATATAGGGATAAACCCTACAACAGTTATTTAAGACAAAGGGTTTCCAGCCACTGATTTCTTCGGCCTTGCTCTAAACATTTATTTTAATGGTAGCGGTGCTATTTATCCACTTCCCAGTTTCTTTAATGTTGTCCTGCTGCATTTAACTGTCTAACTGTACCAATTATTTATTCCACTTCTCCACTGCAGCCCGTTAGGTTTCTGTCCCTGCGTTTATCACTTTAATTCGTTACCCTGTGACTCCCGTCTTCCTGTCACTATAATGTCCCTCCTTCTCTCTCTCTCTCTCCCTCGCTCTCTCTCTCTCTCTGCCAGCTAGGCCTGCAGGCTTTCAGCAGCATTACAGCGTGTAAACCTCGGATTACAGCAGCCAGAGTCTGCCTAGCACTGCATGCCTCTGTGGATCACAAATACACAAGTGTGTGAAAACACACCCACCCCCATGCCACTTATTCATACAAATGGCATATATTTACATACCACAGGACAAACATGGACATACAACAGAAAATACCCTTATGTACATAGTGCACAGACACACACATCCTCTGTACACAAATAGCACCAATAGGCATTCAGCTCGCTCATAGCTTAGTGTGCACACACACACACACACACAGAGACACCATTCTGGTCCAGCTTAAGTTCCTCCACTCCTTTTTTACTTCCGATGTCGTTACCTCTACATGACACTAGAGGATTAATTTCCCCATTTCATGTGTATTTACTGAGGTTCTTGACTGATTCTTGCTCCTGTTATCTCCAACAGGTCTCCCTTTGCCTCATTTTCCTTCTATCACAACTCTTTCAGCTTATTATAGGTTGTTAATGGCCACATGTAAACTCATTCCTTGTCTTCCTACCACTTTAAGCCACGAATACTCACATAAGAACTGCACGTATACTGGTCAGATCTGACATATGACTTTGTATAAGCGTGAGGTCAAAGGTGGCATGGCTCTGACCCTGGAAAAGCGGATGTTTACAAGGTCTGAGAAAAGCTGACAAAAGTTAAGTTCAAAGTTGCTCAGAAGGCATAGTGAAATGGAAACTATTACCTTTATTTCCTATGGTGAAACTCATTATGCAGAAGCTGTGTATACTGTACCTATGCTTTTGTTTTTCTGTGAACTCTTACTACTGAGTAGGTGCTATACCCTAAATAGCTCCGTTAATTAAAGCACCTCATTTTCTTTGCCAGTGTTGGTGGTTGTAATGTGTTTTGAACTACCACATTATGTATTATGTACAGGTGGTGCATAAACTTTATAAACATCCTTAATGTGCTTTGCATCTGTGTCAAACAAAGTATTTTAATACAGTTTTTGGCTTCTAAAATTGATATTCTGAGTAGGTAAAAGTTGCCCTTCCCAGGGCAGCACACCTAAATTTATAATATTTTCTCTCAGCAGGAAAGCCAAAGGCAGGGAATAGAAGAGAACAAAGACAAGAGCATTATGTGCCCTGAATTTAATTCTAATGCTGTTTTGATGTGTAAAGGTGTCTCCATCCCTTTATACCACATTAGTTCAACTTCATCTTCTCTTTGTTAAGTTCATGGTGTTAAGACCATTGTTGAAAGTGGACTGTTTTTTTTTTTCTCCTTTTCTTTGTTCCCCTTGTCTTTACATACGTGGGTGTTTCTCCGCTGCTGTAAAGGTTACTGTTTATTGCGTTGCCCGTCTGTCCAGTCTTTCAGGTATCTACCTGTTCCGTCAAATGTTGTTTGCCTACAATCGCTGTCTTTTTGCTGTCAGTGTATGGGAGTGGTCAAGAGGTCTATTATAGCAACAAAACAACTGCTCTTGGAAATATCCCACTCTGAGACATGCCCCTCTATGAACCGCACTGACAAGACTAAGTGTGTGTTTGTGTGTGTATGTGAGAGAGAGAGAGAAAGAGAGGAGATTGAAAGAGTGCCGGACAGCTGAGAAATAAAGGGTCCTGAGTGTATCCTCAGCTGGCATTTTGGCAAAACAGCCCCTACCTCTCCATGCATGCAACACACCCACACACACACACACACACACACACCGACAGACCGAAGATGTTGGTGTCCATTTCTTCAGAGATGCAGTACATGGCGTCCAGCAGTCAGCTGTCTGCCAAACCTGTCAAGGGGTTTATAACTGAGTCACCCTTACTGACTGACTAAGTAACTGGCTGACTGACTGACTGAACTGCCGGCCTGTCAGACTAACTGACACGCTGCCTAAATATCTGGGTTTGGCTGACATTGTTGAAATTGAATCACCACATTGCATTTTCTATTTCCTTTGCAAGAGGATTGGCACGGCCGGGGGGTTGGGGGGGTGTTGTTGTGAAACTTCTTACGCATTAGTATCAAGATTATGGATTTACAACCACTTTCCCTGCAAATACACATATTAGCAAAAACGGTTTCACACTAAACCTTTACGCTTGTGATTGCCAGTGGATGTGCACAATTATTGTACCAAGATTTTATCTATAATCCCTATAAAGAGAACAGCTGTAGGGAATATTCACATTTTTTTTTAGACAACCGCAGCAAAACCACGGTCGCTCAGAGCATTGAAGTATTGATTGTTTATCTGTGCGATACAATAATTTCTAAATGAAGCAGAAGAGGTGGTATTATGCTCGCATTATTACTCTGTTTTACCTGTTTTGATTATGTTCCCACTATACATTTATCTGGTACGACAGCAATGGACATCAAGAAGGAAATAAGCATCCCCTGCAGAACTGACAAAAAAAAAAAAAAAAAGGTTTCTGTAGGATTATACATTTCTGCTTCTTAAAGATAAGGACTCACAAAGTTTAAGTGCAGAAAGATCCAATTTTTTAGAAGATATTCCAGTAAAACCACATCAAGAATGCCAGATTACTTTCTGCAATGACAGTTGCTTTTGTTAGATACAACACACAAAAGTAGAATCATATAGAACATATATAAGTGCACATATAATTTCATCCTTATAAGCAAGTGCATTATTTATAATCAGTCTGTGTTTAATGACTTTGCATAATTCCTGCTGTGCTTAACCCTGTGGATTTGGTACTGCATCTACTGCATGCATCTTTATGCCAGCGTGTGCGTGTGTGTGTGTGTGTGTGTGTCGAATGCCAGAAGATACAGTACATGTGTAGGTGTGCATACATTTCCAGCCATGTGCAACCTCTGAGTGCAAGATTCTGCAAACGCATGCATTTTTCATGACAGATTTCAATATCACACGCCAAAGTAGACATTTATGCCAATATCGTAGGATGAAAGAGAGCGATAAGACAGTTAAAGACTTAATTAGACTTAAAAGCACATTGCCTTCTGATCTGTATTCATCCCCGACTCCAGATAAACAGACAAGAAGATATGTCGGAGATAAAAGGAACAGCAGAAGACAAAAAGTAAAGGAGAAACCAATAAAGTTGAGAACTTCTCCTCCTGTTAACAGAATGCAAAAGCATGCAGGTAAACCTTACGAGGTCAAACTTGTATTCCCCGCAGGTTCACAGCCTTTCAGCGAGTCTTCTATCACCCTCCTCATCATTACACTGCACCGTCTGACACTTCTTCCCTCATTTTCCTGTGGGAAGAGTGAAAGCAGTGACAGAACATATTTTTTGTGACTTTGTCCCTGATTTTTCTCAACAAGTATGTCTGTTCCTTTTTAGTGGCCTCTCTCTAGTTCACATTCTGTACCTGTCAGCCTCTATAATCCAAATGCATTCTTGGAGAGCACGTAAGAAGCACAATAAAAACCAGTACCAAACACAAATTCTATGTTAATACCTTATTTCTTCGTAATGCTCACTTCTCTGAGGACATGCCTACTGTGCTGTTTAATTTAGCTGTAGTTTATGAAAGCAAATCATTAGTCATTTAACAAACATATCACACACACAGAGGTTAATTGATTCGTAAGAGATGGTATAGGAAATTCACTGCATTATGTTTTCTATTAAGGCAATATTTGATAACACATTTCCACTTATTCAATTAAAAGACAGACAGCAAATTAAATGATAATGCACTTTAATTATTTAGTTGCTATTTACTCAGTTGAAGTTTTGTTTCCAAAGCAGATGAAATGAGAAAGTTTCAGCCTGCACACATACAACTGTCTTATATGTCCTGAAATTGGGCAAACCTGAGCATTTTAACCTAGCCTCGGCTCAAAATTAGACAAATTTACAATAAAGGGACCTGCGTTTGTCCTCTAAAGGGAGCTGAGTCCCTTAATGTGACCATTCAAACAGATTTATGTCCCCATAACATAAGTAATACTCTTCCACACACATGCACACTTCCACAAGCAAGTAATAAAACAGCTTGCAGCTCATTTGGGAAATCAGAACAGAGCTTGTTGTTGTCGCTATTGTAATCATCAGTTTGTATAGACTGTTGCGTGTGTGTGTGTGTGTGTGTGTGTGTGTAAGAGGAACATAAAATGGAAAAGTTTGAATAATCCACCAGAACCAAATGTACATTCTATTACAACACCTCCTGAACTCATCTGCTGCAGTAACAATACATTCCAGCTCTGCATTCATTCTTCTTTTTTTCCTTTTGTTTTCATCTGATTTTTTTTTTTCAGTATCTCCTGCTCTATCCTTATGCTCATCGTTACTGTGCATGAAGAGAAATCCCAATGAGTCATTCATATAGAGTCCTATAGAAAGTAACCTGTAGGCTTTCTGCAGAGAAGCAGTATTCTGTGTAGGCGCCAAATCCCGGCATTGAGTGAAATCCAATTGTGTTTGTGATACACCCAAAACACAATGACTTCACTTGGACAATTGTACGATTATGTACTTGAATATGACATCACAGTCAAGTCTATAACAGTGAAGCCTTTAGGCACTTTTACTATAACATCTTTCTATAGTGGGGTCTTTAGCAAGAGATCAGAAATATGCTAAATTAATTCACTTAAATCAAATATCCTAGTTATTTGTGCTTGTTTTCCATTGTCAGTTTATTTATCTGAGTAGATCACATATTTAAGTGTAATAAATACCCTTGAAGCTCCATTTGCAGCAGTGCACCACATCACTTCATGCTCAGCTGGGTATTTACTTAGTGTTACTTTATTTACCTTCCCCTGAACTGGAGAGCAAAGATAAAGAACTGAACACAAACACATAAAGTATAAAGATGGGAAACACCTCATAAAAGCCTTGTTCTGTATGTGGGTAATCCATAAAGGTCTGGTCTAGCAGATGTAATGGAAGATGATGCTGGTTTGCTAACACATTAGTATTAGCTAGTGCCAAAGTTCTTCGATTCAGACTTGTATCTGTACTTTTCAGCTCCATCCACTTCCTCTGTAAAATGACAATCAGATGTATTTGATGGACTCAGATTCAATATGGAGGAATTAACACTTGCCTTCCGGTTGTAGGACCACAGTGTACTGTTTAAAAAAAATACTATCTGTGTCATTATTTTATCCCATCTGAATGATGCCATCATTTGCATATATGATGTTTGTCTGTATAAAAGTCAAGGAAGTCACGTTTTGTTGAACTATCAGACCACACGCAAAAGACATGGAGGTGACATCATCAGAATTGTCTCCAATCTGTTCAGAGTTATTGAAGATGTGTCCGGAGCTTCAATATGTCTAGAGTTGCAGTGAGTTTCATGCCTTTTAATACGCCTTCACTTCACTCTTAAACATTAAGATTAAATGTGCAAAGGCAGTAGCCGTTTGGGTGTCAGAAGCATGTATCGCATTAAAATCAGAAATGTAGTCCATCGAGTTGTTTAACACAAAATCTGACGTTTCCTTACTATCCTTGGCATAAACTAAAACTTTCTTAAAACAATCTTTTAAATTCACAGATATATGTGTGAATGATGGCACAATTAAATGGGATCACTATTGACACCTACTCATGTCAATTTCGGTCCCATGTAGCACATCAGAAGAGGTGACAAAACATTATTTTTCTTCTTTTAACACCTTAATTGTAATTTGACATTATTATTCATATTGTTCATACTTTTAATTTGATAAACCGTTCACACAGAATGTGGCTTCCACACAGTTTCATTTTCATGTCACATTATGAAACTGTGCAGGTTTTTATTAATAGCACAGAACAATGAATTCACAGATTAACCCATTACTAAATAGTAGTTAAGTAGTTGAATCTTCTGTTTCATATCAGTATCAGTATCAGCAGAAAAAAATTCTCTAGGCTCAGATAGAACCTAGCAGATCAGTCGCCTCATTAGAACTAAAATTACCAAACAGAAAAAAATAATAAAAATAATACCCATGTTTTCATATAATATCAAGTTTTCCAGTTGCAATCATGAATTACTTTTATTGTTGCATAAATCTGAGAGTGAACATTTCATTGTATATGACAAAATAGTATTGAAAAATAAGGTTTATATAGTAAGATACATCTAATCATAGTGTTTTGAAGGTAGCCGTACTGATAAATATGGCCCTGTTCTAAAACCAAGGTTCCCACCTGCCTTAAAAGAACAGTTTATCTCTGTTTGAAATGTTACTTTAATATTATGAAATCCTTTACCCCTCCATATAAATGAGTTCCTGCTGGAAATATAAAGCCAGTTTTAACAGACCATGTTTCCTTTTACATTAATAGCTCACATATTACACAGGTTATCAGTAATTTGCCAGCAATATTTCCTTTGCTCTTATAATTGTTTTGCTGGAATCCAATTCTATTAAGGGAGTCGGCAGCTGGGCAGAACTTTGCGCAAGTGGCATTTTCAAACATAATTGCTTTGCAGGTAGAAGTCTCATTATGAGAGACATGATGATTGTAATAGAGCACACTTATTTTCTTTATTTTGTAATTTCATCATGCCAACAAGTTAGAACAAAATTAGAATACAAATGTGGGAGGGAAGGCATTAAGAGCATTTTGGAAAGATATGAGAGACATGTAGGGTGGCAGATTTACAGTACGTGCCTGCAATTTGCCTTCTTGATTGCTTATCATCTCAGAATAGAATCGAAAGCAACAGAACAGATTAGAAACTTGCAAGGGAAGTGCTTGCAATGAGAGGAGAAGGGCAAGAAGACTGTAGTAGAGTGGCAGCTATTGATTATTTTTGTAATAGATTAATCTGTCACTTATTGACACTGTTGTGCAAGTTAAATGGTAAATGGTAAATGGAGTACACTTATATAGCGCTTTTTTTTGCACTGTAATGGTGCCCAAAGCGCTTTACACTGCAC
>JAPQRQ010000028.1:26172540-26191313 GCA_037367365.1 Apogon talboti
AACATAAAAGTATAAATATACATGTGTAAACAACTATCAAGTTAAATGAGATCTACAAACAATATATGCACTACAGTCTTCAACAGATTTGTTCAACTTACTGACTTACAAACAACTTAATATGAAACTCACAATAAGTATCCATGTGAAACACAACAGCGGAACCGATGTTTAGCGGCAGCGAAAATTAAAGAAACAAGGCTTCGATTCGGGGAGTCCTGAGTCAATTAATCGATGAATCATTTCAGCCGTAGACTGTATAAAATTCAGATTACGCAGTCGGTGGTGCAGAGCGGTAATACACCCTACGACTACCTCATCCTTGATCTGCATTCTGCAACAGTCGACCCCCCTTGAGAAAGATGATGGAGACAAAGAGACGAGGAGAGGTAGAGACGCAGAGGGAAAGGTAGAGAAAGGGTTTATGGGTAGAAAGGAATTAAAGGAGCGAGCGGAACAGAAGGACGGCTCTGTGAGCAAGCTGTTTGGAGGCTGCACTAACACACGTGTTGCTCATCAGCAGGGGACAATGGAGGAGGGGAGGGGGGGTTGAGTGTGTTCTGGCTACTGTCTCCTCACTGCAATGGTAGACATAGTGCATGAGAGTTTGGCAGCGATGACAGAAGGAGCGTTACAGAGCTACAGCAGTGGCTGGAAGCAGCACGCCAGATAAAACAAGAATAGGACAGAGAAAAGAGATGGTTTATGAATGTAAGGGAGTAAATAATCTGTTATTCCCCTAGCTGTTGGTGAATAGAAAGGAGATCAAGTACAAGGAGATAAGAGTGGTCTGGACTTACAATTCAATAGTCCACAGATTCCATATTTCTCTCCACTGGTGAAGCTGATTATGGAGGACAAGGGGTAGAGAGGCGCCTAATAGAGCAATTTCACAGCCACAGTTTCATAGCGAGTTGATTTTTTTTTTTGTCTAAAAAGTGGGATTTTCAAGAAGTGGGAGACATGTATTCATATTTCACCAGTTGTATTCTCCGTAACGTTCTCTGCATATTGATTTTGTCCCAGTTTCTAATCCCTGTCAGCACCGTAGACCCCATTCCCATCGTCTCTGCTTCCAAATGTCACTTGGTATTGATTGTGAATGTGAAAAGTTATGAGTCATGTATGTATGTAAGAATCAGAGCGCAAGCTTTTATGCGTTTACCACGGGGAGGGAGGACAGCGACAGATGCGTGAGGGATGTGAGATCCTGTTTTAGGCTTGGGGACACCAACATGCTGTTTGGTTTGTCCATGTACTGTCTGTGCTGTATGTGTTCATTTAGCAACTGTGTGTGTGTGTGTGTGTGTGTGTGGGGTGTGTGAGTTGTATAGACTGAAAAGGTTTGTTGTAAGAGTAAATGACCGCCTCTACACAGCACTGGTCGATGGTTCAATTACTTTTAAATGTGTGTTTTAACACATTCCTAGGAGTGCCTGAGATGTGTGTGTGTGTGTGTACATGTGTGTGTTGTGTTTAGTGAAGATTGCATTGACTGTAGTATTTTCAGTGTAGGTAGGCTGAGTTACCTCCTCATGGGCCTAAAATGTTGAAATACAGTACACGCTCTCAGGCATATCGAACTTGAATTTTATCTTTTACTCCTCAAATATATCTGATAATAACTATTCAAGTTGAGCTAATTTTGTCTATTATAATCATTAAAACAAACATTATTATTTACTAGTTTTGCTTTATTTGCTCCATTAATTACAAACAGGCGGGTTGTGTCAACAAAACACAGGTGGGCAAATCATTCTATTAATTCTCTCAATCCCACTGGTTGCCCAGAAAGAAAAAAAAATAAATAAAGAAAAAAAGTAATAATAATCTCAGCTGCGGTTACGGTAAAAACAGTCAATGAAAACAAATGACAAGAGGAAACAATATGAACTAACGTCAAGCTTTGATGAAAACAAAATAGCCTGCTGTGAGTACACACAATCTTTCTTATCATCTCTGCAAAACGACAACATCTGCTACTAGTGTGTGAGTGATATGAATAAATCAGCACTTATTTCTATCACAGTTTGTTTGAATACGCCTGCTCTTACAGGGATTCCCCTCGAGAGCCACAAACGTTTAAGCTGCAATTTAGCAACAGTACATGTTGACACACTTCAGTTTATTGCCTCAACATTAGTCGGCATGATTGTAATAAATAAAAAAATTTAATTCAAAATGTGACAATAAAATATATCACATTAGAATTTGAAGAACCTATTAGTCTATTATTATTATTATTATTCTAAATCAACAGATACCTGCTTGTCCTTTTTGTTTTCCTTTTTTAACACAGTCCACCTTAACTGATGTAAGTCTAGTGCTAACGGCGCAGGTTGTGTGTCAGGTTGCCGAGTTAGCTTAGCATGTCAACGCCTAGCGGGGGACGGGCTCACTGTTAGCGGTTGGTACACATTGAAATTTAAATGTCTGTGTCGGTGGTGAGTTGAGTAAGCTTAGCATAGCAAAACAGCAGGACACTTTGCTAGAATTCAATGATCTGTGCTTCTTCAGTTGAGCTTCAGTTATCCCAGTGTGTGTGCGTGTGTGTGTGTTTTTCATTTTGTTGTGGTACAGTACACCTTTGTGTCAACTTTTCAACTAAAACTTAAGACTGAATACTCATGTCTAAGTCGCTTCCAATAGTTTCTCTTCCTAAAAATATATATTTTGTTCATCTAAACACACAAGGGATGTTATTAGTAATATGATTAGCTACTGATGTGTTTTTGTCCAAATATTTATATTTATTATTGTTAGTTTGCAAGTTATACTTTAACAATATATTATCATAGTTATTGCAGATATGTAAATAATATGTATATATGCACAGAAAAAGTAATAGAAATAACAGATTCTCTTTGGTATTTCCTGTTTTACTTTTTTCACTCTTTCTGCTTTACTTTTTTGCACTTTATTTTTTATATTTCACTGCTGTAAACACTGAAGTTTCCCCATGGTGGGATCAATAAAGTCATATCCTACCTTATCTTATCTTAGTGTAGACTTTTGGTTATAGGTTTTAAGTTTTAGAGGTTTTAACAATGATTGATTTGTACTTTATATCCAAAAGAGGACTGCAGAGTGTAAAACCAATACAATGAGACAAAAACATTACACAAAATACACAAAGCGACTGCAAAGGGTGGAATTCACATCAGACTGGGCTGCCAAATATGGCTGATGCATTTTACATAAACGTACATGTAATTTCCTACAGTGCCAGAGTTTGTCAAAGAGCTGGAGTGTAAGTTGTAGAACACACATTAATGACTGTCAGATCCAGACTGATTTGGTGCTAATGAAGTTATAGCTGCTGCATCTAAATGTGCCGTCTGTTTTGGATTCAGACGCTTTGACACATCCAGTTGCGAATTCCCAACGGAAAACAGTTTTCTAATGTTTCTGTGGACTCCCAGGTGTATTCAGAAATGCAAAACATTATGTTAAATGTCAGACATTAATCAAACACACGTCGAAACCTGTCCGAATTGACCCCTTTTAGACTATTGTTGTCAATTTGCTTCAATATTCTACTGTTTTTTTAATGAGGTGCTTCTCAACCCTCTTTTCAGCTGTACATATGTTACCTGGTTACCTATGATCCTTGACCTTCATGGATCAATTTCAATGGCCTGTGTTGTTCTAGTACTTGCTGACTGGAGGACCTGATCAATAGTAGCGTCAATAAAATAATCTACATACCCGAGACTGAAAAATAATTACTATTATTACAATTATGTGTAATGTCACACATTTGCGTCGTAACTATTGTATGTGCTGTATTAGGAATAACAATCCCCACTTAATTTAGTATCGGCTTGACAGCAACAACACAAAGATTGTTTTTTAATCTTTTATAATTGTAAATAATTTCAGGCAGTAAAGGGTTAAAGTAATAGCTGGAGCCTATTTAATGGACATTTCAATAGACTGTGTTATAGACATGAAATAAAATAAAAGCATGAATGCTGGTTTGAGTACCGAGAGCTCTGTGTGTAATCTGGGGGTTGTTGTTGTTTTCATTATGGAGAAGTCTGTTGAAATTCAGAGGAAACACCTGAAAAAACTAGAAACTCTGACACAAAATAAGGGCAAGTTGTACTCAGGTGCAAAATGTTAGTCATTTGTTTGCATCTGTATATCATTAGAACTGGAACTTTTGTGAATAGGTGCAAAAATCACAATTACTGTGCAATTATCTGCATAATTTTGTAATTTCCTCTCTGTTGTAAATATGTATATAGTCTGTACAGTTTTTATTACTATTATTATTTTATTATTATTATTCTATTTTTCTTGTTTTTTGCACTTTATGTACATACTATTTTTTTTCTTGCACTTTATTCTGTTGCTGCTTTGACTGTTGAATTTCCCTGTTATGGGATCAATAAAGTCTAATCTAATGTAATCTAATCTAATTAGATGGTACAATCCCTTATTTTTGCATGCAGACTCTAATATGTTAACATTTGTTAATGTAACAGTAGCTCAGGCCGCGTTGTTTAAATAAAATAGAAGAGACGCAGGGAGAATTCTATTTAAGTCAGAAGTCAAAAGAAAGTTTCTAAAGGACACAGTAAATGAGCAACAGAGGGAACTAAAGAAAGGAAAATAGAGGTGGTTCTAGATGAATAGGGAGAAAGGCATTGTGGGACGTTAATGGCACTGTGCTGAAGCTTGTGTCTACATGGTAATGGTCTAGACACAGTGGGTCATTCACTTAACATGCACATACACACTCCCACTCGCACACCCACAAATACACATTTATTTCATGCCGTCGGGGGGGAAATGAGCCCTTATCTGGAGCGGTGGAGATAAGCTGAGGCAGTGGGCCACTCTGGTAGCCTGGCTGCCATTTTAGCTCCTGACTCAAATGTCCACACACTCACACACACACACACACACACACACACACACACACACACACACAAACACAAAGCTGCCTTCACATTAACCTGTTATTAAGTCAAAACAACATAAATATAGAGCAGAGACCTTTATAGTCCGATTGCGTGGCTAGTTCTCTTGTAATACTGAAGTGAGGGTCTTTCATTACGTTTTGACTCACTCTGTTATTCTCTGACAATAGGAATTAAGCTCTGCAAAGAAAGACGAAGCTGAATTTCCCTCAACAGTTTTTCTCACCGACTCGTTCAACAGGCATAGAATACGACGTTACTTCTGAGGTGTTTGTGTCGGAACGCTTAATTTATAAACACAATGCAAGGGATGAAAATTACAGCTTTCAAAGGTAGCAGAGAAAGCATTAAGAAGCAAAAATGCATTGGTGTATTTTTGTGTTGCCATCTGTGCATCTCATAAATCCTATACATGCTGTTTATGTAAGGGATGGGGCTCGGTATCATATGGTTAAATAGCCAAGTGGGCTTGAAATACACTCTTCTACAGCAGGTGGGTTTGCTTCATTTGCTTGTTTGCCTCTTACTTTGCCTCAGGGCTTTGTCACAAATAAGCCATACTATCAAAAGACAGGGTCAAGAAAGTCAGAAAGTAAACAAGTCGGTAAGCTTATGTATACAGGAGCAGAGCTTGACAACAACGGTTCGTATAGCATTTGTCACGCTTTGTTAATTCAGCGCTCTTTTCACTGTTCAGCTGAACCATTTCATTGGTTTCTAGGACAGCGCTGTTTGTCTGTCACTAAATTAAACTTACAGTAGAGCTACAGGGGATGTTTTAGTTCATCTATGTGCTGTTTCATGTCATAGTCTTGGCCTTAGTTTGTCTAATGGGTCTGTAAAAATACTCGCCACTGTAATTTTTTGTGAAAACCTTCCGTTTCTTCCCCATTACACGGTGATAATGGGACAGATAAGATGCAAAACAAGCATATAGGTGTGTGTTGCATACATTATGTTGCATATTTTAATGTGTTTAACCCATAAAGGCCCAGTGCTATTTCTGTGGTAGGTCCCAAATAAATTTCTCTCTATATTTCACCTTTTTTAAGTGATTTATCTCCATTCATTATAATATTATCCTCTGTATTTTGTGTTTTTTTCAGTGAAAATCATGTACTTTCCCATATTTAATTTTGCTGATCATGTAGATGTTCATTAAAGCTCTGATTAAAGTTGAGGGTTATTATATCAGAAACAGAGGAAACTGAAAAAAAGTGATTTTCTTCAGTAAATATTTCATTAACTGAACATAAAACAAGTGTCTCTATCCACTGTCATTGAGCCAACTCCATGGGTTTTACTGGTGAACCAATGTTGTAGAAGATGATGGTGTTTCCATGGTAACTACGGAGCCTCTGAAAGTCCAAATGGGTCATATCTGATGACCATGAAAAGATGAGAAACTTTATTTAACATCAATTATTTATATGTATTGATAGGATTAGTGGATGAACAGTTATTAAACATTTTATATCAGTGGATGGATGTTTAGGTCTTTATGTGTTAATATGCTTATGATTTAAGGTTCTATGCGTTTTTATACTGTAATTATGAAAATCATTATTTATGCCAGTGATGAAGTTTCTTATATTAATTTGTTTCTTTTAGTTTTGCCATGTGAGCTTTGTTTTTGTTTTGTTTTTCTTATTTATACACAATTTCTTCATCCTCTGCTGAAGCTGCACCACCTATGCACATCCATAAGTTAGAACCTCATGTAGTCTTTTCTCTTACATTAGGCATGCATAAATGCGCCTGCAGTCTTGAGGATGTGTGTCCATACATACTTTGAATTTGTGTTCCCTGCAGGTGTGTTAAGGTATGAATGTAAAGTAGAAACCTCCCTGTGTGTTTGAACTTTCTCGGTGCCGCACAGTCAGTATTTTATTGATTGTACACGCTCGTGTTTTTACCGGCACTTAAAACAGCCGCTGTGCTGTAAAATTCACCTTTTCCACTGTCTCTTATCATGTCTGTTCACTGTGTATCCGGTATTTTGTCTGCACTGTGCTGACTGTCTCTGTCACTTGACTCCCTCAAGGTTTCTTTTGTCTTGGTAATTGTACCTTCTCATTCTAGGGCGTGTGCCGTCTCACTGTATGTAATTGATCCTTTTCTATCATTTTCACCTCTCATAATTACAGATACGGGACGATTTGTAGGTATAAGACTGACTGCACATCATTTAGTGTGCACCTAGGCAGGTTCATGGCTCATGTTCATGGATAATCACCAAGGGTTGTATCGACATTGGGATCAAAGAATGTAGCAACACAGCTATAGAATATAATATGGGTATGTTTACTCAAGAGAAACGCAATATACACATACAAGTGCCTCTGTATTCTGCATGTAAAATAACATAACAAGTGAATAGACATTTTTTTGTGGAGAGGTGTCATTACTCAGTTTGTGACTCCACAGCTCCCCCTCCAGGCTGAGAAAAGAATAACATGCAATATAGTCTACATGAGTTTTGAAGTTACATAAACATTAGCAAATAAGGTAATTTATTCTGATTATAACTTAAAATTACGGCTGTGTTGTTGTCATAGCAGCATAAATTTAAATATTTATGTTACATAAAAAATTACAGCTGGAATTACTGTGTTTGAGAACCTTAAAAGGACACTTAACATGTTCTTACCATGTTGTTTCCAAGATGCTCCACTTCTACAGAGGTTTTGCTTATGGTTAGTTGGAGCACAGTTCAGACATGTGATGTGTCTTATAATGACACCAAATATAACATACCAAAGTTTGCTTATGATGCAGGTCGCCCCATTTTAACCCATAAAGACCTAGCACTACTTCTGTATCAGTTCCCAAATGAAAACTTCACTATATCTAACCTTTCTTAAGTGATCTATCTCCATTTGTTATAATATTATCCTCTGTATTTTGCATTTTATCAATATATGTCAGGTATTTTTCTGTATTTAATTTATAGATCATGTAGATGTTCATAAAAGCTCAGATTAAACTTGAGGATTATATCAAAAACTGCAGAAAAAGTGATTTTTACAGTAAAATATATAATTAAGTGAACATAATCCAAGTATTTCCATCCACTGTCATTTATCAAACTCTATAGGTTTTATTGATGAATTAAAGGAGCCTCTGAACATCCAAATGGGTCATATCTGATGACCATGAAAAGATGATAAACTGAATTTTACAACAATTATTCACATGTGGGTCAACAGGTATTAAACATTTTAGATCAGTAGATGCTTTTGGTCGGTGGTGGATGTTTGAGTCTTAATGGGTTCAAGGCAGGGTAAGCCATTTTAAGAAATACTGTTGATATGTGAACAAACACATCCCTCTCTTCAGTACTTGTTTAGAAGCTATGTTCATTTTATGGCACATCACAATTGTAGTGCCACAAACAGGCATCAAAATCCCATTGTTTCAGTTGCTTATATTGGCTGCAGAAGACCTATTCCATGGCACACGGTAACAGTAGGCAAAGCACAGTTGTTATTTATATTATTAACTATGGCTCTGTTCCATTTAGATGCCCTAGGAGGCTGTTCTGGTGAAGTGACATGCCCTCACCCAAGGCCCAAAACACCTGAATAACATGCAGCCATTTTAAATAGAAGATGATTTTTTTTTCTTTCTTTGCAGTAAAATATCTTTGTGAAAATGGCTTATATTGTTATGTGGGTCAGTCTGAGCAATTTTGGTCTGTTTTTCTTTTCTTTTAACCATTTATAGAGCTAGTATTGTGTACATACACAATATTTTTCCATCAGAGACACAGAACAGACAGCCAAATGACAGAGTGTGTGAACACTTATTTAATTTCACTTTAAGTGTTAGTTTAGAATTGCTTCCTTCGTCTTTAACAGGTTCAACATTAAAGTGGAGGAGGATGTCAGTCAAGCTTATATACCAATATAAGTGAGTAATTATGAAAGTAAGGGAAAACACTCATGTTACTGTAAACAGCCATGTCCAAAGGGCTATAATTATGCTCTACGTTGCCCATTGTTCAGGCACAGTGTGGTCTTACTGTTGTGTAAATGTAAAAAGTAGCTCTTGACTCCATCACTCTATGTAATTCTAGAGTAGTCAGTAAAACTTTTTTTTTTTCTGTTCTGTTCTGTCAGTTATATTTCAGACATTACATAAATAGCAAGGTAGTGAAAAGAGACCGGTTCAGATAAACTTTACTGTAAGTATTGGTCCCAAAAGGGAATTGATCAGAATTGGCAGAGAACTGCACATTCCACAGTAACTTCAGGCTTTAGAAAAATGGATTATCCCATACTTTCCTCTGCAGAATGCACTCTGCCTCTCTGGTGTGTACATGTTTTCTTTTAAGCACAAATCACACTGTGCAATTTCTTGTGTATCAGAGTGTATGTGTATGTTTGTCTTTGGATGGCAGACAGATAAATCACTTCATTTTTTCTTCCCACCGCCCCTCTCTCCCTCTCTCTCTCCCTCTCTCTCTCTCGCTCTCTCTCTCTCTCCCCTCTCTACAGGGAAACCAGGCTAGTTTGATCTTTAAAGCTAAAAACAATATTTTATTGAAAGCAGAAAGCAGAACACAGATGAAATGGTTAGGGACTTAAAAAAAAATACGGTCTGGAGGAAGAGAATTCAAGTGTGTGATGCAATTTTATCGACATCGACGTCTGGGTCAGATTCATACAGGACCTCTGATTTATAGGAAATAACTCGCATTTTCAGGTACCCAGTGGATGCAGATTATCAGATCCCGCCTATGTGCCGTAATTGTCTTTTAACGTTTACATATAAATCAACCGCGATAAAAGCTTATTGGACTTTTTTTCCCCTTGTGTGTCCATGTTTTGTGCATATGAAGCTGTACATTATTATTTTTTTATTATCATAACTTTCTATGCAAATGCTTTGCATTAATGTGGATTTCATCAGGCTGTATTTCTTAATCTAACTTTTATTTTTATCTCTCTCTTTTGTATGTGTGTGTGTGTGTGTGTGTGTGTGTGTGTGTGTGTGTAGCTGGCGACGTGGGACCCAGTCCATGGCTTGAACGGCACACTCACAGACAGGAAATTGGAAAATAATATGAGAGGAGTGGTGCTACGAGTCGTCACTGTTCTGGTGAGTAAAAGGTGGCCCTACCTAAAAAAAATAAATAAATAAATAAATAAATAAAACCCAGTTTGTTCTGTTTGAAAATGGTCCTGCTGTGTACCCTAAAAGAATCAAAGCGGGAGTGTTGTGACTAGTGTTGGCATGTCACACCGCAGCCTTTTCCCTCTATTGTAAGCCCTTTCCTTTGTCTACTTTTCTGCCCATCATTCAACTCAGTCTCTGTGGAGATGTAGAGAAGGGACAGATTGAAAGCTCGTGAAAGGAAGTGGCAGACAAACATTTATGGTAATGTTTAAAGGACGGGAGAAGGCGAAAGGAGGCGAAAACACAATAAAGACGCAGCCAGGTGAGCTTGCTAATGGCTCCAGCTATCATCATTTCATTAGCCTCTATTTTGACATTTGACAGGGATGTGATAGAGACCACTGGAGTGGCGGTGATAGCGAGAATACAGCTCTGTCTGTCTCGCCCGCAGCATCGATTTGAGTACATCCCATGAGTGCTTTAAAGATTTACTGCTGTAAATTCTTCATATCCCCCCCCCCCTTTGAAGTGAGAGCCAGAAAAAGAAAGATAATGCTCAACATCTTTGTGGCTCTCCCATTTTCCTTCTGTTCAGTCTTTGATTTTCATCATCCTAAAATAAGAATATGTTTTGTGTTTATGAGTATGTCCCCCTTTTCCCCGTTGCTGGTGTTGGGTGACTTCTACAGGTCTATATGTAACTTTGCTGCTCTCAGTATCCTTCATAGGTGTGTGTGTGAGTGTGTTACCCTAGATGGTTGATGCCTGGCGAAGGCCTTAAGACAGAAATAGATTGAAATTGTGTAGAATGTCTAGGGTGCTGCCCCAGTGTTTTTCTTTTTTATGTTGAGAATGGTTAGAGGGTACATCCCCACTGTGTGTTCACGATGTTAACTTTTCTAAAGGGACCGCTGGAACAGATTGTTCTACGTTGCCTTGGGCTCTTCTGCTCTAATATACAGTTCAGGGTGGAAGTTTGCATATACCTTGCCTAAATGCATTCAAATTCAGTTTTCACCTGCCAGAAAATTTCATTTCAATACCTATTTCCACTGTTAGTTCAGTTATTGCAACTACTTTATTTCTCCATAATGTGAAATGTCATCATATTGTGAGAAATATGTGCATCCGCCTCATAGAGAGTGCAGTCATTTCCCCCTGAGGATGAAAAGTAAATGAGCAAAGATTTAACTTATAGGTGGGATGTTCTCTGGTCACATGGGATAAAAATAGAACTACTCCAAAACAATCCCGACTGTTAAACGCAGGGATGGAGCATCATGTGGTACAGTATCGTGCAGTATAACAAACTGGTGGCATCAATAATAAGGAAAAGTATGCGGATATGTTGAAATTTCATCTGAATGAGCCAGAAAGCTAAAGCAGACACAGATGGAGCTTTGATATCTAGCTTTTATATGTATAAAATGGCAACAACGTGACTGAAGAAGGCCACCAAAGTAAACATTCAGAAGTGGCCACCACACCAACGCTTATGCTAAACTGTGAATACGTGAGGCCCACACACCTGAAACAGCAGCACGATTGGTAAAGGTGGAATTCTGGCCTGTTTCTCTTTGCAGAACTTGTATTGCATGAACCGAATGAAAGGCTACTTCAAATGCAGCTAAATATTCAAAACATGTAAGCGCTTGAGCCTTTAGAAAATAAACAGAAACTACAACTATTCTGATATTTAGTCATCTTCACAGACCCAGGGTTCAATTAAAAACAGACCAGACATTCTAGATAATAATGTTACTAGTACATGACCTAAATGAACCATCAGAGGAAGAACATACGGTAGAAATTATTAGTAAGAGTGAAAAGCTGACAATTTTTTTCAGTTTTCTGTCTCTAAGTTGCAGTGGTCTAATGTAGAAAATGTGCATGGACGCCCAAGCACACACACACACACACACACACACACACACACACACACACACACACACACACACACCTCCTTGCATTTAAATTTAATAGTGTATAATGTATAAAACAGCTTCATGCTACAAAAAATGTGAGCTGTGTTCCACAATATGACCATGGAAACAGGTTTACGTCCCCATAACATTAGATCAACATGGAACACACACACACACACACACACACACACACACCTAAACACATACACATTTGGTGTGAAAGAATACGTTCATTGTATTTAATCAGGGAGACTGTTGAATAGTTATCGATTAGTTAATTGTTGATGAGATCATACCACTATTATGGTCAATGGCTCTAATCAATGCTATCGATTTGTACGAAGCATATTGATTATTAAATGGATGTTCCTAAGAAATGGCTAAATGACTATAATTACGTGGCTATGGCTCTCTCCAGGACGCAGTAATGCAGCCATTTGCTTCACAAATAGGAATGGATAATTTGCAACCAGTAGGTGTTTATTAAACATAATAAGAATTAATGCAATTACATTAAAACTGTATTTTAACGAGTAACATCTTATTCTTGAAATTAATTTAAAATTCAATACTCTGTAGAAGTTTATAAGTTACACTCACGTGCATATGTTTGACACTGTTTTAGTGACTGAACAGCTGTTTTCGTCTTGTAGCTCGTCTTCATTTTTGACAGGAGTGAAACCCACCTTTCACTGGTTCGCCTTCACTTTTATATGTAACATACTGCAGCCCAAACATAAACCCAAAGGCAAACAATGTCCATTTTTGACTTGAGTTCACATTTCTGATGATAATGTAAGCAAAGTTACAGTGTTTGCCCCAAATGAACCCAAAGCTGTACTTAAACTACACATTAAACACACAGTGGAGCACACAAATGTCATCCATAATGGTAATCGATAATGATGAATCTTTGCATTTGCTTTTACATTAACTCAAATTAAATGCATATGTCTTTATTTGATACTAATGTCTCTAACTAGTGCAGTGTAATTAACGCTGTATATTAAAAAGGGAGAAATATAGGGAAATATGTTTTTGAAACTGTTAAAATGTTTACATACACATATAAACCCAGAAAATTGTTATTTTAGACACATACGGTTGTCTTGTTTTAATCATCCATAACTGACGGTGCAACATTTAGCCCTGAAAAACCTGTTTATTGTACCAAAGCAAAGTTAATCTCAACTATCACACTGTTAATCTTAGCTATTCCACTGCCATTACATTTACATTAAAGCACAATGCTTCATGGACCCTGTAAAAACAACAACGCTTGACATTTTTGCGACTCTGCCAACTCATTGTTTTTGGACGAGGATGAAAGAGATTGGATGATGTTGTACCGGCCACAGAGAAACACTCACAACAGCCTGTTAAAGTCCTATTAACTGTCTGCTGGTCTTTTCATCCTTCGGTTGTTCTTAATGCGCTGTTCTAAATTTAACATTATGTGCTCAAAGTGCATGAACCAGACCGGCCTAGATGACATTTTCAATGTTACCCTCACACTGTGTAAAAGTTAGTTTGGCAAATCACTGTCATTTTTAAGTGATTTTTATCGAGCTAAACACACGCGCACGTTAAAAACGCATTAATAAATAAATAACTACATAATCTGCCGCTCCGTTGCTCACATTTGGTTTGTCAGTTTTGTCGGTGAATGCTGGTCTGGATATTAATATTAATGCCGAGCTGAAGATTTGTCCACCATGAGGACCGGCTTAAACCCAGTGATGCTAATAGTTCACTGTGCATAATGATTATTGATCGACGCGCTACGCCTCGACTTCCTCTAGAGCGCGTTCACTGTCAAGGCCAGTGTAATGTAACGTACATCTGACGGAAGCGCAGTTTTATAGTAAAGCTTAGGTTAATCAGGCCATCTGATTTATTCTAAGCTGCACTTTATTTGGAAAAATCCTCATGGTAATTGTAGAATTTCCACTTGCTGGATTGTTATGAAATCTTGATGGGCTCCATCTGCTCGACTTCATAAGTTAAAAAAAACGACATAATTCGATTGCCATTCTGTGCTCCATGTTGATGGTTTAGCAGTTCATATTCTGCATCTTTATCAACCAGACACCGTGGGGGGGGGCTTTATTTTGGATGAAATTTAACATTCTGTGGGGTCTGTGAGGGCTTTTCAAATGCACTTTCCACCAATTTTCACAGACAAATCCGTGGAGTCTTTTGAAAACGCTTACCGCACGGCAAATCATCACGTCGTCATTCCCGGCTTTTCCCACAGAGAACTCTTTAGTACGGTGTTTGCGGGAAATTGCTTTTCCTTGTTCTAGACACGTTGTCAAAAAACAGAGAAGTAGTAGCCTCCAGTCAACAGAAATTGGGGGATGAAATGGGTCGCAAAGGAAAAAGGAGAGAGATGAAAGCAAAGGGGAGATCGAACACCGTCGGATAATATTTAAAGGACGATTATTCATAAATATTGTTGAGTAAAATGAAAGGATGGATGGATGGAGAGTGGATGTGCTCTAGACATATGCTCAGGGAAAGCGGGAGATGTCGTATTGTTGAGAGATTCCAAATGGCCCACATATATCACAGCTGGTGAGTGGAAGAAGTAGAAAAGGAGTAGTAAAATCAAAACTGAGAGAGGGGAGAGGAGTGATGCAAAGCCAGGCTGCATTTTGCAAGCTAATTTTTCTTTACAACATTTTAGTCTGGAAACAGTTGAGTGAATATTGATTGATCCTGGCAGTTCAAAGCCACACCAACTGCTATGGGAAGTGTTTAGACGATTACATGAGTTGTTGCTTCTCAAAAGTCAACTCTTTAAAGCGGATCTTATAGATTGAGGGCGTTTTTTTGTTGTTTTTTTTTTTTTTTGCAACTGCTGCTCCATGTTTTACCATGCAGTATCACAGTAGAACATTTTATAAGCTGAAAAAAACACAACACTAAGAGGGCCTAATGTAACACCAACATATAGATTTAACTATGGGATTGAAGTGCTTCATTCTAATGTGTTGTTTTGATATTTCTCATCCCACTTTTTCTTAAAATACAACACAACCAAACTGAATAATTCCATTAAACATCATGATTCCAATACTTTCCCATACTCCCACTACACAGACACAATCTCATGCAGGGTTGCACATACAGTTTCTTGTATGATATTGATTTTCTGTTGCTTGTGTTAAGCAATTATACTTGCATGCATGTGTGGATTAGTGTGTGTGTGTGTGTGTGTGTGTGTGTGTGTGTGTGTGTGCAGTATGGCAGTGAGTTCATGGGGGTATGTGTGAGTTCACTGTATATCACAGACCCCTTGTACACTGACAGCGAACGGAAAGCAATCAGTGTGCAATGAGTGGGAATTATTATTGGGAAAACATAAAGGAAATAGACAAATGGGACAGAATGGAGGGTGGATCATTTCAATATGGCTGAAATAACATTTTTCCCAGTTGTGTACTGCACTTCATTTGCAATTGACAAAACTCAGTTTTCCTAAAGAAGGGCATAAACATTCTGTGGTACATATGTTTTGTCTTTCTCTTTTGTACAGTTTAAATCTATATATTTCTCTATGTTGAGGGAAAAAAATGTAACACAGTGGTGGCTAAAGAGGTGCTAAACAAGACTGGGAGCGGTGAATTTGTATCGAAAAGCTTGTACGTTACAGTAAAGTGATCATGTTTGTGATGCCACTTCATAAGCTTTCATTTTCATGCACTTCCCTTCATTTTTATTTAAAAAAAAAATAAATAAATAAAGTACTTTACTACTTTCATATACTTTAAGGGCTACACAATGTAACCACTCAATTACTGCAATATCATCCAATCACATAAGTACAAGTAAATTTAAATAATTCTGATTGGCTACTGGATATAATGGTGTCCTGAGGTGATTCTTCAGTCATAGCCTCACATCACAATGTTTTTGGAGCCATATTCACGTTCCTCTTACCAGCGCCCCATGACCAGGAAGTCAACATTTCCATACAGTTCAAAACAATTTCAGTAACTGATGATATAAACCACAGAAGTATTATTCCAGTTACAACGGGGTACCGCCTCCAATTAAAGTTATTCAAAGAAGAGCTATTTAAACATAATGTTAAACCTATTAAAAATGTTTCTGCATTAAAATGTTGAAGTTATTGTAATGTAATACTCCTGTAGATGATGTTATCATAGATTGAAGTTGTTTTGAACGGGTTCATTTGTGTTTTAAAAATGTTTACTTCTCGGTACTAGATGAGGTGAGATGACCGTTAATGCGGCTCCAGGACTGGGTTAACATGTTTAATATTATATTCAAATAGCTCTTGTTCTTTTCAGTTCTCCTCAGTGCTCTGCTGCCTCCTGTGGACCAGCCACTGCTGTTGTAACACATGATCTCCCTTCCATTCATGTCCCTCATTCTCCTCAACAGTGCATGTGGACAGGTGTCATAGTATTATTTTTGGACCGCACAACCATGTTTTCCCTCTCCTCGGGGAACCAATCAGTGGTACTTGTTACGTATTAAGTATGTATTCAGGGGTAGGTAAGGGTATGAGTATTAGTGGGTGTTTCTGATTTGATTGATGGATCCTTTTGGATAGAGAGGGACTTGGCATGCATGTCCACTCACTGCCTAATAGCTTATTGAGCGGCAGCAGCTAGCAAGGATTAGAAACCGCTATAGTTAATGCACAGCCTAGCCTGTGTGTGTGTGTACGTGTGGTTAATGTGCAGCCAGTATCCAGTCAATAACACACACAGACCCTCATAAATCTGCATGACATATTGGCCTAAAACATTTCACTCATCAATAGGGATTTATTAAAAAAGGGAGGGGGGGGCAGAGGGGTGGGAGTGGTGGTGTGGTGGACAACAGGCCGAGAGAAAACTCCTCAATGAAGCACAGTGCATAAAAGTAAACATCAATTTTGTATTATTCTCCTGTTTTCCATTTGGCTCCTCGCGTTAAAATACATCATTTGTTGCTAGACGTTCACTTAATTGTCTGAAATGTCAGCATTGTTGGATGTCATTTAACCTCAACGGGAGCCTGCCCTTTTGGTTGCATGGTAATATCGATAAGCAACAGGTTCAGCCATCCCGAGTGCATTGAAAAATAACACAATAAAAAAAATCTGCTGAATTGCACGGTGTGGTTATTGATTTTGTGCAATTTAATTCACCTGAAAATGTTAAATAGGTCAAACCCTAATTAAATTATTAAAGATTGTTTTCGCTGTGAGTAAAATGGGGGTGGGGGGAAGACTTTTAGAGTCCAGACAAAATAAAAAATGGGTCAAAATCTTTATTTTGTCTTTTTAACAGGTGGTTAGATAATAGCCTGTCTATGAATTAGCTTTGGTGCATTTCTTTGATTTCCCCTGTTGGGTTGTAACTGTGTAAGTAATAACCGTCAGTGTATTTGACCACTTCAGTGCACATTCAGACTGTACAAAGGTAGAAATGTACCAGCAAATGATGATTTCACATCAAGGATCACAGCCTCAAATGGGTGGATTTAGTGTTTATTTATGTGTGAAGTAAGAAATGAGTAAAGGATGATATAAATGGCTATTTCGGCTTTTTAGGTACTGTACATTTGTCTTGTACAATCACATACAGTCACGTTATTACTGTTAAAAAGAAAGTATGTATGTGTAGTCCAATGTAATACACTTTGTAGTCTTTGTGGGTTAATTAAGTAAAAGTAATAATGAACAAATAGTGACTGACAATCAAAACCAGAGACTTACAAGCAATATGTAGCCGTCAATGAATAAGAATAATTGTGACTCATAATGCACATGTACCATGTACCTCTGACTCTGTATTGTACTATTATGGTATTGCACAGGATATAGCATGGTGTAGTACTGCACATGATCTGCCTTATATAATGAAGCCTAATAGAAAATGGTAGAAATTTACTTTTTGGATTCTGTATCGCCTGCCTGGTTCTAAAAGTTCACACTCTGGAGGACATTGAATGGGTCGTCTGAAATCCTGTGTGCTGCTCATAGAATGTGTGTTTTGTGGTGGTGTAACAGCCACTTGGGTAATTGGGTGAGTTAATGCTTGAATGACTCGTGTATTGATTGACTGCTTGACTGACTTTCTGACACATTGATTGATCTCTGCCTTGTAGGAGGAGCCATTTGTGATGGTGTCCGAGAATGTCCTGGGGAAACCGAAGAAGTACCAGGGTTTTTCTATTGATGTTCTGGATGCTCTGTCCAACTATCTGGGCTTTAAATATGAGATCTACGTGGCTCCAGATCACAAATATGGCAGCCTCCAGGCCGACGGCCAGTGGAACGGACTCATGGGTGAACTGGTGTTTAAGGTGAGGACTAAACTAATTAACACACATTCACATCAATGATACAAAGGAAATGAAATTAAAGTGCATAAACTGAAAATGCTTGTATTATGTATTTGTCAAAAGAAATGATGGAACAAAAACGGCTGCACAAAAAGTGTGAAGAAAATTAATAATGTTCTTTCTGTCTGAGTATTCATCCTGTAATTAAATAAAAAAAAAGTGCTTTATTCTTCTATATAAAAGAAAAGGCATTTAGCAGGAATGTCTGATTCTAATGAATATGTCTTGAATTTGTCAACTCAGACATTTTCTGTTCTTTTGGGGCCTTGGTTCCTTTAAACATTCATTGGAAAAAAAAAAAAAAAGGATTCATGACATGACTGACCAAAGTGCTACAATCTCCCTATAGTATTGACTTTATTTATTTATTTATTTATTTTGCCAGAACAGTGGAGAGACAACAGCAAAATTAATAGCATATTTTAGCCAAGTA
>JAPQRQ010000028.1:26238226-26253548 GCA_037367365.1 Apogon talboti
CCCCCCCCCCACACACACACACACACACACCTTTCTTTCTCTATCCCACACTTATTTGTCACATAATACATTCAGCTGCTGTTCACTCCATTTGCTTGCTCATTGAGCTGCTTAGAGGAAATATAATTGGTTGCAAAATGAGCTAGCATACACACAGGACACAAAAACCAGCACACACACATACACACACATGCACAAACATTCACAAAAGACAATTAAGCACATAGTTCATATGCTCATATATCCAAACACACATGAAGTAATAAAACAACCGACGTCAGAATGGGCATGTTTTAGAATTATCCCCGCACGCTAGATCCCATTTATCAAACTACGTGAAAATTTTCCTCTTATATTGTCTGTTTTATTTCATCATTACCAATTTCTTTGCAAATAGGCTTAAATTATAAATGGTACAACTGTAAATCATTTTAATGCAGTTCTTTTACTCATTAAAATATAAATTCAGCTTTAATGATCCCCAGGCATTACATTTTCTCTCTCTCTTTTTTCATGCATGCCCCATTAATTGACAAGCTGAGAGTAACTAGCCAGTGAAACCGTTCGCAAAGGGGGATTCCTGGTCAAAGAGTGCACTGACAGGCATTGGTATTCACAGGGGAGTGGTGGGGAGGGGAAATGATCAAGGCCAAAGATTAATTGAAGACAATAAAAGATTCATGTTCTTGGCAAAGTTCATTAAAGCCTTCAAAGGATTCTTTTTTCTTTTTTTTTTTTTCTTGAGCGAAGAGGGCATCTGAGAAAAAAAAAAAAAGAACTATAAGAGTCAAGATCTTCCATAAAAAAGCGTGTGCATGTGTTTGCGAGCGTGTGTTAATTGCAGTACTAGTGTTGGAGCCTAGTGTTAAATCTGCTTTGTGGGTGATTTAGATACAACTGTGTTAATATTAATGAAGACAGATATTCTACTCGGTTGTTTATTAACCGGACATGTTTAATGTGTGTGTGTATGTGTGTGTGTTTGTGCGCATGTGTCTGTGCATATTTTCATCACGGATCTGTGTCTCTCAAATCCATGGGTGGTGTGTAGCATTCATTTAGCAAACAAACAGTAATTAGTTCCTTTAATAGTCCTCCATTACATTTCTCAGAGGCCAAACAGTTTGAGAAGCAACCAAAGCACTGTGGTATTATAATTAACAATAGCTTGTGTATTCCCCCAGCGGTGGCAATTTCTGGGTGAGGGATAGAAGAAGGAGAAAACATACAACACTTGACTTGTGTTTGGGAAATGTAGTTCTCGTTCTGGTTCTAGTCTGGATATTGTCTTTGCTACTGTGGTTAAGTTCAGCCTTCTCTTCTGCCATTTCCCTCCCATGTATTGTTCACTGCCAGTTCTCATTCTTCTATTTTTATTCCATGTCAGTTGCATGTCCACGCCAACTCGCTCTACTGGGTAGAGCTTCGATCCAAATCACTCATTTATGGGGAAGGGATAGTTTAAAGCACCACACAGCTGGCCCTACTATGAACACTGTGTGTGTGTACGCAGTCCAAAACCTCCCTTTCCAATACCACCCACCTGTCACTGCGAGTTACCAAAGTGATAAAGCGATCATGACTCAGCAGGGGGCGGCTGCTGTTTTACCATGTTTATGTGAAGTCGAACCGCATAAATCCCACCATGAGCTACATGAAGAGTCTTGACTTACTTGCGCGTTAGTGCGACTGCTAACCGTTGTCGCCGTTTCTTTTTTTTGTCTCTAGGTCTCTCCAGGATTTATCCAAGCAGACAGAGTTGCCTTATGGTACAGTGTTGGACTCTGCGGTATACGATCAGGTGCGCTCCAAGGCCATGAATCCCTTTGAGAGAGATCCTATGTACTCCCAGATGTGGAGGATGATTAACCGCACTGGAGGTGCAGATAACAACGTTGAAGAGTCGAAGGAAGGCATTCGTAAGGTAAGTCTGGAGTAAAAATGACACATCATAGCGTACCGTAACCCATAAAAACCCAAACATCCACTGGCGACCACCATCATTTACTGATATAAAAAGATAAATAACTGTTGATTCACTAATCCTATCAATACATGTAAATAATTGGTGTAAAATACAGTTTATAATCTTTTCATGGTCATCAGATATGACCCATTTGGACGTTCAGAGGCTCCGTAGTTACCGTGGAAACACGGTCGTCTTCTACAACATTGATTCACCAGTAAAACCCATGACAGTGGCTGGAGACACTTGTTTTTATGTTCAGTTAATGATAGATTGTCTTCCATTTTCTCTGTTTTTTATATAATAACACTCAACTTTAATCTGAGCTTTTATACAAATCTACATGATCAGTTAATTAAATACAGGAAAATACCTGATTCTCACTCAAGAATGCAGAATACTGAGCATAATATTAGAATAAATCATGATAAATCAGTTAAGAAAAGCTAAAAATACAGAAAAAAATCATTTGGGAGCTGCCACAAAAGTAGCACTGGGGCTTCATGGGTAAATGTCATTATTTGGTTAATTTATTTAAAATACATTAGTAGGGGGGCACTAGTAGGGGGGCACTCTGCAAACTAATCATATTATTTCTGTCCGTATACTACCATGGGGGAATAGAAACTGATATTTTAACAGCCACTATTTAAATAAACACTATTTGGAAGCACTACACAGCATAACCCAGATCTAGTCCTAAAACTAGGTTACTCTCACTGTTTGATCCCACTGTTAGACATGCCCTGCAAACCAACTTCCAATTTCACTAGAGAGCATTTCTGACTTTTTTTTTTTTTGCTAACTGTCCAAAAACAGTTATAAAACAAGACACAATACCAAGTTATAACATAATCTTGAAACTTATTAGCATACAGCGGGTAATTAACATCACATCATCTACTGTTTGATTTTTTTTGTACAAAGTAAAGCTGGAATAATATTGTTTTCAGACACATTCCTCTTTTTATTCCTATTCATACACATCAGTGTCACGTTTGACCTGGTGCAATGATTACATAATGAGTCCCAGTTACACTTTATCTATCAACAATGAGTCATATTGTCCCCATAATTTCATGAGAAGAGGTAAAAATATTGTATTTCAACCTAATTCTACAATTATTACATAAGCAGTTTTTACACAAGGAGTGTGATGCATGTCAGTCAAACAGGTTTGTAGATTTCACTTTAATAAACCCACTATTTCCTTGATTGAAATTAAATAAATAAATAGGTTTATAGTGGTGAGAGGCTAATATTTAATCATATTATGTTCATTAATTGCTTTATATTACAGCAGTGTAATCCAAATAGATGGAAATGGCATATGTAATTAAAATGCATAAAATTTGAGACAGAACTATTAAAGTGACAGGAGCGTGTTAAATAATGTGTCTGAGTATGAGCAGGAGCTAAAACATTCAACTGGAAGAATTCTCGTATTCCGATGTTATTCAAAGCAATGGCATGTTTAAATCAACAATATCAAAATGATGACAGACAGGGCTTAATGAGTGTTGAATATTCGACCTAATTTACTTGCTCGCCAGTTTCTTAATTCTTTCTTTGCTTTCGCACAAAGAAGCGCAGTAACTGTAAACTAGTGTAACACAACATGTACCCCTGTGTGTAATCAAGGAGTACTTTCCGGTTTATATCATGTATAAAACCAAAGTCACTCTACAGATGGTGTGTATTTAACAGAAACAATGCTGCATTAGCGTTCAGAGCCCCATGCCTGTTCTATCCCCAGCTCGACACATACAGTTAATTAATTCTACTTTATTTAGGGTGTACAGTAAATCTTCGGTGTACACAGCTCAGTCTCAGTCCTGTTTGACATACAGCACATGCTACAGGGTCTTCTGTGTTGATAGGGTATAAATCTATCTAAACGATGTTAATGACACACAGATACCACGCGCATGGTTAAACACTTAATTCCCTTAGTGATTACCCAGCATCATAAATACCTGACTGCTGCATCTCATTTGCATGCATCCCACTTTGTGTTTGCACCCCCCCCCCCCCCCTTCTCCCTATCAGTGCGGGTCTGACTTTATCCCTCCTGCTTCCACAGTATATTACATTTGAACTGCAGCCAGCGTTGGTAGCGTCGGAAGAGCGGGGAGGGGTAATTAAAGTGGCGGCTGGTGTTTTTAAAATGATGAGATAAACGCAGCACATAACAGCATATAAGCACACAACTATTAACACTCTCTCACACGTTGGTTTGTTGGCAGAGGTGTTTATTGAGCATGTATACCTAATTAGTGGTCTATCCAAAATCATGAATCAGTCAGTCTTTTATTGCTTATGTGAGCTGTAGTTTTGCGTGCATGTACGTCACAAAATAAGATTATGTTCTTAAGTACAACCTTCATAGAAACAGACATGACAAACAACACATAGCCTTCGGTATTTAATGCAATTCTCACAGGAGTATCAATAATTGATTTTCATATCCCAAAACGCTTTCATTTACACTGTTCTTTCATCTTATTGAATCTTTTTAATGAAAGTTATAATGAAATATAGTTGTATATCAATTAATAAACATCAATAGATCAATAGTAGGCTTATGACACTGTAAGTAAATTCAATACTGCTTATTCTAATGCCTGAAATAATATGAAGACCTAAAGAATTGTGATTAGCTGCGTTGACATGGACCCTGATATTCCTAATTTTCCAAATAGTAACTTAATTTCAATAAAAACGCCTCATTTAACCGCTTGAATTGGAGGAGTGAGACCCAGTCTGTCTGATCAGAAGACATTTTCCATTATGTTGGGAGGGTAGTGTAGTGATTTGACAATCAGCTCTGTAAGAAAACATTAATATGATGAAAAAAGCCCAGGATGTCTATGCATGTATGCTTACATGAATTTTATTTTAGAGCATGTTTTACTGATAATCTTTCCTCTTTTGCCATATCCAGCTTCAACAGTAAGCTGATAGTAGTTAGTGTTGCATACTGTCCACCTTTAGTCCTTGTCATAGGTTATATTCACACTGCTAGCCTTAGCGTTCTGGTTTGCTGCTTTTTTGTTGGACTGTTCACATGAGTTGTCAAAATGTGGCCAGTGTCAGATCTCAGTGTGAGCTGAAACACCTGCATAAAACTGATGGAGTTAGTGTTCAGTTTATTCACATCAATGAAAGTAAAAGTAAAAAGTCATGCATTCAAAACATTTTGAGCTGGAATATATAGGTATTATCAATATTTAATGTGCTGTACAATGGTCCCTGACATTTGTTTTACTATTATATGTGATTTTTCCTTCTGCATTCTTGTATATGTTGAATTTAAATTACTTTATATTACGTAAGTGACTCCATGTAGTGCAGACTTGTGTCAGACCTCCATTTGAAGGGACATTAAAGTGTACTGAAGTCTGATCTGACTGTTCAGACTGCAATCACACTGAAAAATTTTAGGTCTGTACCTGATTCAGGACCAAATATGGAAGTGGTCTGGATCACAATTGGAAAGGTCAGATCCTATGTAATTTGTGCTTTTCAGACTGTAATGGTAAAAGTCATAAATGAGTGAAAACATCAGATTTGGGATGGTTTTTCCTGCACTATGAGAAGTAGCCATAGAAGTCATTCAGAGGTTGTAATAGATGAGGGTAATCATGGCAACCAATAGCGTAGAGATGAACTAGTCACAATCAACACAGTAGCAACACAAACTTCAGAGTACACACATGCACAACTCTTACTGTCCATAATGAACCTTTAATCGAATCATTTGCATCTGTGTATGTGTAGTCTTTCTAACATCACATTTGGTCGGAGGATGAGTTTCCAGAAGGGGCAGAAATATAACGGGGGTAAAAACCTGTTCAATGTATTCATATTTGAAAGAATCAGTGAGTTGTTCATATATTTAACCCGTAAAGACCCAAACAGCAACTAGAGACCAAAACCATCTACTGATATTGATTGTTGAAATTGTTTAATACCTGCTGATCCACTAATCCTATCAATACATGTAAATAATTGGTGTAAAATGCAGTTTGTCATCTTCTCATGGTCATCAGATATGACCATGTGGACGTTCAGAGGCTCTGTAGTTACCATGGAAACACCATCATCTTCTACAACATTGATTCACCAGTAAAACCCATGGAGTTGGATCAATGACAGTGGTAGTAGATGCTTATTTTTCTGTTCAGTTGCTGATATCTTTGCTTAAAAAGTCACTTTTTTTAGTTTTCTTAGTTTTTTTAACATAATATCCCTCAACTTTAATCTGAGCTTCCATGAATATCTACATGATCAGCAAATTAAATATAGGAAAATACATGATCTTTGAGGAAAAACAGGCAAAAAAAAAACAGAGGATAATATTATAATAAATGATGATAAATAATTTTCAGAAAGGTTAAATCTAGAGGAAAATCATTTGGGAAGTGCCACAAAAGTACCACTGGGTCTTTATGGGTTAATGATGAATGGAGTTGGAAAATTTGGGGGAAAAAATCTCTTTCTGTTATCTTTCTAACAGATTGCAGGTGCTAGTGCAAGGGATAATCAATAGAAAACTCCACTATTCAACACAGGTGAATGCTTTGTCATCCTAACACAGACCAGAGCTGTGGCTGTAACTACATTGTTACGGTTGCTAGGCTGAGACCAAAACAGACATCACACTGATTGTGTTGGACTCTGAACGTCCATCCTGCCTTCTAGCGGAGGAGGTAGTTTTGAGCCAACTTGAGAATGGTCTGTCTGGTGTACAAAAACGGAGGAGGAGGAGGAGACGCGGGAATGCATCATCCAGTTGCCTTAGAAAAGGATTTGGCTCGGGCAAGGTCACATGATTGAATAGCTTAATATCCACGAGTAAGCCCCGCACAGACGTAGTGAGTAAAATAAGTAATGTGCAGTTCATTAATTTTTAATGTCTCTGTGTTCTGGGGCTGCAGAGCATTAAACGTGTTGTGGCTACTAATATACACTTAGGAGCTATTGTCAAGTGTTTGAAGGCAGGCCCGACTTTAAATAGCTGCTGACCGAATTCTGTGTGATGAATAAGTCATATGACATTGGTTGTTTTTCAATAGCAGCAGCGTATAAGCAGACAGGAGTGACAGAAGTGGACAAAAAGCTGACATGAACAGGGTGGAGAGAGGGGGTCGGGTCTGGAATGAAGTCTCCCATACCATTAGGGAGCAGTTGTTCCCCTCTGAGGTGTTTTCTTTTAATCGCTCTGTTTATTTAACCCTTTATCGGGCAAGTGACTATTTATGGTCATTTCCACATATATTACTAGACAGTAACAGTTACAGTGAGTCAACAATCTCAGGTCCAATGTGGTCTACAGGGTCTGTAAGGTCCACCTCTGCATGATCAGTGAGTGTACCTGCTTTGTTAGGTACCATGAAATAATGGTACTAATGTAAGTAATGAAGTTCAAAGGGATAATATGGATGTTGACAGGTGTGTGGATCAGCATTTTTGTTGTTGTAATGTTCTAAAAGTGATATTCTAATATTCTAAAATACATGTTCCTTCCACATTACGCGATTCTTTCTATATTTTTTCAATATACTTCTTGGATTTTTTTTTTTTTTTTTTTTTTACATATGGGCAAGGAACCAAATATGGTAACTTCATTGACCTTGATTTTCTACATGACAGTATTTTTTTTTTTATTTCACAAAAGTAATAAATTCTTCTTATGTCCTCCAATAACACACTAAGATTTAAATGTTGAATTTCAGGTTATTTCTATGAGTGTCCTATAAAGGGTGTGTCTCTACCTTCTCTACCCATTTCTACATGCATGACCAACACACACTGTGTCTCTGCTCTGCATCATCAACAAAAACTTTTCCTTTAACTTCCAAAACTGCCTCCTCATTTCATTTTGCTTGTCTTTTCATGTTTTTTTTTTTTTTTTTGCTTCCCTGTCCCTATCCCAGTCTACCCATCAGGCTGTTAGTCATCTAAAATACATTAAAGGCTACAGGGTGCACTCTAGTGGTACATCTACGCCTGTCCTTCATTCCTGGATGCACTGATACAGGCTGATGGTATTTCTACTGCAGTGACAGTAGACAGCGTTGGTGATGAATTGCTAAATGATTCAAAGCCCTTTAACTCTTATTAAGTCTCAAGTGTTTATTAGTATTAGCAGGTACAATATATAATACAAATACTTTAAATTATACTAAAAATATCTATAACTATCTATAACTATCCTCCACATTTTTTTTCTTGTTAAAAGAATCTCTGAAAATAAACTTAATTTCTGAGAAATTTGCGAAAATGTAATTTCACCTCTAAGTTTGTCATGGCAATACAGAACTGAGGTGTTTAAAAGATTTCTTATCCTCAAGTGGCTTTTTCAATAACAGCGAAAAAAGAAAAGTCCACAGTAAATCGCCTCTTGGCTAGTAAACTGAAACAATCACTGCCATAATTCCTTTTAAGCGGAAACTTTCATTCAGTTTTCTTTTTGTTTTTTCATTGTGACAAATATATTTTGGAGCCAACGGATGGCACCTGGAATAGTTTTTCTTTGCCGGGGGCTATCTTGGACGACCATGATGTTATTAACAGGCCCCTGTGAGTCAGCCGGACTTGCACATCTTTTGTCCTCTGTCTGTGTTTGATATATTTGGATGCGTTTGTCTTCTTTAATTCAGTCCCTTTGCTATATTTGATTCCTATGAGATTAAGAACTTGATATATTTTTCCACTCTGTGTCATGCTCTCTCCCTCCTTTTCCTGCTGTTTCTCTCTTTCTGGCCCTCGCTCTCTCTTTCTCTCAGGCATTTTGACAATAAACCTCTTACTCCTCTCTGTCACTGTTGTCTCCTGTGCTCTATGGATTTTCTCCCTTTTCAGTTTCGATCCCCTGCAGCAGAATAATATTATATGTCAGAACAGGTCAGCATCTCAGCTGTCTGTGGTATCAGTCACACACACACACACACACACACACACACACGTGCACATGTACTCACATTAATGCACAAACTCATTGGTGCATATCCAAAAGCAGCCTCACAGTAGGTATTATTATACACATAAACCAACACATTAACTCAGTGCAGACTTACACACATTCACACAATGGTGGAGGGCTGCAGGGGAGGCCTGTCACGGGGTAATATACGTGTCTCTTCCATTTCAGTCAATGATCAAGGCGTTCAATAAAGTAAGAGGTGTTGCACTTCAGACTTGATATCTCATTAACTTGGTGTCACATATGATATCAAAGAAGAGGGTGTTGTATTTCACAGTTTGACATAATGGCGTCTCCATTTGAGGCAATGTGCTACTCAGCAGTGGTCTTTTTCATTTATTCTCACATGGTCTGCATGGTTGAGAAGAAAGTCTTTTTTTTTTTTTTTGATTCCAGGGGGGGTTTGATGTTAGCCAGGCCTTTCACCTGATCAGGCCCTGACAGTTCAGCATTTGACTGCTGCTGCCTTTGTAACGGTAATGACTAGAATTAAATATCAATTACTCACTGCCATAATTGGGTCACCCCTGCACCACATGGACAGCAACTTGTAAATTACTGACATGATATGGTAATAGTATTAGTCATACATTTGTCATGTAAAGATGAACTCGTAGTGACCGTGACAGCTAATCATCAGTCAGCTCTAGAATGGATACTGTTATTTACTTATTCAATATTTCTTGTGTAACATGTGGTTTATATACTGAGTCTAGCTCGAGAGGAAAAGTAAACCCTAAATGTTCATATCTTAAAGTGATATATCAGGACATTAATATTAGATTATTCTTTATAATCCAAATTTTTGTTAGTGCGAGAGGGATCTATAAAAAAAAAAGAATATAAAGTGGAAATGTGTCTCTGAGAAGCTTTTAACTTATGCGACGGTAGAACATGCATATAAAATCGCACATTAAGTCTGGAAAAACTACTAAAACCCCTCGCATTTGCATGTCTGCTCACATACAATTGAGACAGGCACATGCGCACACACCTGAGTCGGTTGATGTAAGTATCCCTCTGTGAATATATGACAGCTACTCTCTGTCAAGCCTCAAGAGTCTCTGATGACTGCTGAGTGATTTTAGAGTTGAGTGGATTGCCAGTCTGAGTGATTTTTACCCTCTATGGCTTTTCCCTACACTATGGGAGGGTTCCATTTTAGAAAATACGTCCTTTCTCACATATTCACATGCGGTATATATAAACATTACTCTTAAGTCGCATATTCTTGGCAGCTCCTTAAAGAGGAAAAGATTATATAGGACCGTTATTGCAACATTAACTGAAATCAAGGCTGGTGGAGAATGAACGGTTAAGGTCTTGAACAAGGGCATAACTCTTTTTAATATTGCAACAGTGAGTGCACTTCCTTTCGACCTAACCCTGAACCAGACGGTAAAGCTTTTGGCCAAATATGTGTGATTCTGAATTTCAGCCATGCATGTACTGTACAGTATCTCACAGCCAATCAAGGCCCAGCGAGATGAAACAGCATACTGATGTGTTTAACATAGCGAGTGCGGTAAAATCCCTCATACATATGTGCATATTCCAATCACCGGCAGGACGTTTACCTCAGCTAAAGCACTTTTGCATTTGTGCTGTTATTTATAATCCACATTTTCAGGGAAAAAAAGGCCATTTATTTGATTTGACTTTCATTTTTTATGTGTAATGGATCTGACCCCTTCAACTGATAAGGTGACACTGTTCAACAGTCGCATATAGGATTTTTTTTTTTTAACAGTTTATCCCTAAAGCTGTTGTTTCACTAAACCAACCAAGTTTGTGTTTATCGTCACACACTGTTGTCATATGAATAGGAGCAGTGCTTCTGTTGTTTTACTTATAATACATAAAAGTTGCATCAGTGTGAGACAAGTTGCAGCTGAAGTGATTACCCATCATGCCTAGTGCCTACAGTGCAAGTCTGTGGGGGCAGCGTTATGATCTGGGGTTGATTCAGTCGGTCAGGTGTAGGTTCAGCAACAAAAACGATATGCTGAATGATATGATATACTTTATTTCAACTTTATTGTCATTACACACATGTACAAGTACCAGGTAACGAAATGAAGTTTGACATCTAATCAGAAATACAAAAGGCAGGGAAAGCAGGATTATGTAAAGTGGAGTGGTTATATATTAGTATAGACAGGATATAGAAATATACAGGGGATATGAAAATAATATGAGTGATGCTATACAGAACTTCATATGGATATGAACATGATATTTACTGTGACACTGTGTAGGCATTAACGATGCTAAAGCAGATCTATACTGTAATCAAAGCAAAAGACAGTCCAACAGCATATTATGTATGTGACCTCTTGTGGCTGGGCAGTGTACATTCACTCATTCTGCATGTAATCAGTGTTAACACTCCGCATACTCCTCCTACACATGTTTGACTCCGGTCTATTGAAAAGGCCCATTTCCCACACTTTTTTTTTTCACCCCATCACCATCTGCCCATTTACCATAATAATTCTTGAAAGTATGATAAAAATGACCATAAATTCTTTGCCTCTGTAACCCACAGCCTGAGACTGGAGGTGAGAAGCTTGGTAATATAAGCCTATAAGCCCTCACCAATTTACCCTAATGACTTCAGTGATGATGATAAAGATTACGCTAATTCCTCCGCCAGATAGACCTGATGGTAAATCAACCAAGACCGGTTTAGATCCTTCAGCTCTGGGTGAGGCCATCACGACACTCTCGAGCACGATTGAAACAAAGCAGAGAAGAGATGCGGGGGGGGTGGGGGGTGGCAAGAGATGTGGATGGTGAATGAGCGCTTGGGGAGTAGAAAGGAGGAAATTGGGAGATTTAGGAGAGGTGAAAATAGAGTGATAAGGGAGGACGGGGGGACCGAAGGAGGGCTGGAGATAGAGGGAGTGACTGTAGATGGGCGAGCAAGGACAAGAAAGGAGAGCGAGGGGAGGTGAGGAAGGAGCGATAGATGGAGATACAGGCGAAGGATTGGTGATCGGGGACCTAGATGGGGTTGAAAGGCAAGATGGAAGAGCATGTAGAGGATAAGAGATGCACAAGCCTGAGCAGGAACATGGTATTTTAACAGTGTCTTAGTAATGCAGAAATTCCTTATTTTACTATTGCTTTAATGGACTATTGAGCGCATTAATCAGTGGGACTAAAAGCCATCAAATAAAAAAATAAAATAAAAATCAGACATTAGAAGCGGGATTTACAGAGAAAGGCAGAATTCATCTGACTATAAGGCATGTCTTTCACTGACTGATGCATTTAGCGCTATTCTTGGTATTTTCCCTCACAGTGAAACTTAATGACTTGCAGCTTATTTTATTATTTAAACATGAGAGGCAAGGGAAGCAGAACAGAGGGAAAAATAAAATAAATAAAATAAAAATATATATATGGATGGATGGAGGGAGGGATGATAAAGAATGACAGGAGGAAGGAAGAAGAAATGCTGAATGTATAGTGGGTGATTGACGACAGCAGATGGGGGGAAAAAAGCAAAGAAGGGAGAAAAATAGGGAAGGCTGGTGTGAATGATGGTGGTGATGGTGGAATTCGAGAGAGAGAGATGAATGGATGGAGTTGAGGGGAGGAGGTAAACACAACAGGGAGAGAAAGTCATCCTCAGGAATAAAAGATGGGAGAGTGATGTTGGTAAGCACAAACCCTGTCCTCTGAATCCTCCATCTACGACTCCTCAGCCCCTCCTCTGTTCGTACACTTACCTCTTTATTACCCAATGAAATAAATGTAAAAAAAAAGAAAAAAAACAAAACATGTGAATGTGTCTAAACTCTTTAAATGTGACAATGTGAATAGTGGAAGAAGTATAGCTGGAGCATCAGTGGTGGCAGTAGTTAATGGTAATTGAAGAAACAGCACACTGTAAAAAATACTCAAAAGTTCTGCATTCATTAACTATTAGCAGTAAAATGTATAAAAAATAAAAGCAGTTATTGTGCAGTCTAATGGTTCCTTACCAAGGTTAGCTATTACAGAATATATGTCGTTTTTATTAACCCATAAAGATCCAAACAGCCTCTGGTGACCAAAAGCATCTGCTGATCTCAAATGTTTAATAGCATCTGATCCACTAATCCTATCAATCAGTTGGAATAATTGGTGTAAAGTACAGTGTGTCATCTTTTCGTAGTCATCAGATATGACCCATTTGGATGTTCAGAGGCTCCGTAGTGAAAGTGGATCTTCTGGACCGTCATTTTCTACAACCAGTAAAACCAGTAAAACCCATGGAGTTGGATCAATGACAGTGGATAGACACACTGTGTGTGTTATTGATATATATTTTATTGAAAATGTCACTTCTCCAGTTTTTTCTGTTTCTTATATAATAACCCTGAACTTTAGTCTGAGTGTTTATGAACATCTACATGATCAGTAAATGATATATAGGAAAATACATGATTTTCACAGAAAAAATGGTGATAAATCACTTAAGAAAAGTTGAATATAGAGGAAAAAAATATTTTGGAACTGCCACAACAGTAGCCCTGGGTCTTTATGGGTTAATATTATCACATTAATGCGTTGTTTGCATTGTACTGCTGAAGATGTTGAATTAACTGTAACTATTTTTCATGCAGTGTAGCATATTTTTCTAAGTGAAGTAAGTCAAGATATGATTTTATCACATTACATTGTCCACAGTCACAATGGTGTCATGATTTTGTTCTTGTGCAATACTTCTACTGCAGCGTTTATTTATGTCACATCCTGATATCAGTGTATCTGAAGAAGAAAAAAAATACCACTTAAGTAACAACAAACAGGATTTATGTACTTATTCTCTGCACTGTGGTGTCAGTTTTGCAGAATTTGAGAACTGAGATGAAACACTGTGCAAACTAGAAAGCACTCAGACAGTGAAAACCTCTGCCAAGGCCAGTAAATCACCCACAGCAGCATGTCATCGCCAACAGTTTGGTTCCAGATTGTATTTGGTATTCTGGAAGACAATGTTGCAAACATACCCAGATTAAAATTGGAAGGATACTGTGTACAAAATCTTGACTTTTAGGGGTTTTTGAAAGTTATTTTCCATAACCTTGATCTATGACTTTGCCATCCATTTCCTGAACCGCTTAGTCCTTGAGAGGGGGACCTATCCATGGTGCCTATGGGTGAAGGTGGGGTACACCCTGAATATGTGAATGTCAGTCCAACAGTATACATGCATGTGGTAAATTAGACTGACATTAGATGTGTTTTGATTGAAAAGTGTTTTAAAAACAAACTGAATGTTTTTTTAAGTGTGTGTTTTTTTAATGTAACCAAAATAAAAATATTCATTCATTCATTCATTCTTGACCTTTGACCCAGAATCATCCAAATATTATCAGCTATTAGAATCTGGAAGGACCACATATCTCTTAAAAGTCAACGTTTCATGTGTCACTGCACTTTCCCGCTGATCCATGAGAGCTTTTAAAGAGTATTTTTAAGCTTAATCTCAACCTTTAAGTTAATTGTAAGCATTAAATATCAACACATTTGGCTACAACAGGTTTTCACTGGACTTCAAGGATATGAAAACTGCCATCTGAGATGTAAGTAGGAGCTAAAGCTGTGAAACTTTCAATATTTTCCTCTCAGATGAGTGCTGTGAAGTATAGAGCAGCAGAAGAAGGATATTCTGAAGTGAGGCACATGTACCTTGGGTCTGTACCATACTCAGTTACATTCCACTGCTGCAGAATACATCAAACATCCTCACCCACAGTGTGTGTCAGAGTGTGTGTGTGTGCATGTAGTGTACATGCATGTGTTGGTGTGCTCTCCAGCCGGAGTGGCCTCTCTTACACCTGTTTACTCCAACATCACAGTCAACGGGAGATCTGGAGGCGGTGGTGTTCTTTGAGAGTGTGTGTGTGTTTGTGTCAGTGTCACTGTTCTTTAAGGACCTCCTGCCAACCAGCTATTGGTCAGGGAGTTGCCAAGGTTACGGAGCAGGGTGGCCCAGCTGTGTTTGGGTGACAGATCTCTGTGTTTGTGATTCCTCTCTCTCTCTTTCCTTCTCTGTCTCTCTCTTTCCTTCTCTGTGAGGGAGCGAGTGACTTTTCATGAACAAAAGCTTTCAGGTCTCAAGGTTGCCTCAAGCTATGTGACTTGTGTGCAATATATCCACTACCATACTATATGCATTCTTCGCTCACTCTGTCCATAGCTCTAATTTTCTTGCGTGCGTTCTTTTCTTCCCTTTTGACTTGTTGGCTCTTTTTCTCTGCTGATGTTGTTTTGCTTTCAGCAGTGATGCTACTGGTATATGTGTGTGTGTGTGTGTGTGTGTGTGTGTGTGTGTGTGTGTGTGTGTGTGTGTGTGTGTGTGTGTGTGTGTG
>JAPQRQ010000028.1:26271744-26285341 GCA_037367365.1 Apogon talboti
TTCCAATATAAGCAATTATTTAATTAAAAAAAGCCAAAACTCAAAAACCTGTGGCTTTCCTGGGTCTTAGGAGGTTATACCAGTTTTCATTCAACTCATGCCAGATGCCTTTAACTGTCTGTGCTGCTTCTTGTCATGGGCTCAGAGGATACACTAAATAGTGACTTTAACTTTACAACACATTTAGTTCAGTTTTTTGTGTGTCTTTTAAGGCCGTGCGCATATTTTTTGTATTCTTCTTGCAGTATCTGAAGAAAAAAGAATGAGAAATAAATATGTACATGCATTTCAACTCTAGTTCCTGTAAGGTTTTGTTGTTAAATATTACTTCAGAGTCTTCAAAGGACATTTGTAATAAACCTCAGTGCTTCATGGTAACCTTTGACACGATTCTTGCATGTATTTCACATTGCTGTAATCCAGCACAGACATAAATGCAACGGCAAAAAGTCTCTTTTTAGCCTCAGAAGACTTGATTCTAAGATATAATTAAAAAAAAAAAAAAACAGTATAAATTTCAAGTAATTTAACTGCAATGAAGCTGCTTGTGTACTATTTGATACTGGCTGTCCTACGGTGACAAAAGCCAAACTGACACAAGGAAAGATAGTGTCAACTGTCTTGGGGATGCATGAACACATAGTGAAGAATTTGCAGATGCTAAGCTTTCCATCAGGGCAGCAGGACGTGTCCCAAACCTAGTGTCTGTTATCATCTACTGCGGTGCACTACATAAGATAAAACAATTGATTATCGAGCCCAGTGCCAAGCGTCCAACATCAGCCAGATCGGGCTAGAATCATGCCAATACTGTGTAGCCTTGGTGCAGCTCCAGTGGTACTGTACATGCTGTATCATAATTACAACAGCTCTCTGTTTGACTAGATGACAAATAATAAGGTAAAGGATCCGTCCTTCCTTTTTTCCTTGTGTCTGAAAAGCACAAATCAAAGCCGCAGCACACATAGCTCAGCCTCATGCCTCATTGGTATTAGGACTTCATTAGATGTGCTCATCTGTCACAAAACCCTTTTAAAACTGATAAATAAGACTCGCAGAATATAAACAATGAATTAGATTAATTTTCTCTCCTCCTTGGGAAGGACGGATGGAAATTAAAAAGGGGGTGTGAGTGATAGAGGAAAAGACAGAGAGGGAACAGAGACGCCGAGATGACTTTAAATGAGTGATTATGGATTTTACTGGATGGTCTATGTCACATTCATGAGAGAGGAAAAACAAGGTACAATGCAATGATTAGGATTCAATACTGGATATTTAGTCGTATGTGCGTGTGTTTGTTGTGCGTTTGAGAGAGAAGATTATGCTGAGTTTAAGCTGGTTGTGCTAATGTGCCTGCATGTTACTGAGAGTATGCAGCAAACGTGTCTGTTAGTGATTCTGCGGAAAATGGCTTCTGATAATTACCTTGTCACAACCCTAGACATGGAATAAAAGTGTGTGTGCGCGTCCGTGTATGTGTGTGTTTGTGTTACGCAAGGTACTATTTAAGATGCAGCAGTTAGCGTTGGGAGAGTAAGCTGAGTGCTGCTTCCGTATACACACACACACTGTATGGCCTTGATAACCTAATCTCACACCACAGACTTTTAGAAGCAACTTAAGACCTTGAACTGAACACATTTACTGAAGAGTTCACTTGAGAAAAGGCCCACAAATACAGCTAAGGGACTAATATTTGCAGTACTCTCCATTTTTTTTTTAGCATTTCTCAAACACACACTCGCAAATCAAAGTCCTAGAGGGTTCTCCGAGTGCTATATTCAGAAAAGTATTGTGGGTGAGTGCTGTCACTTAACTCCAGCGAACAATAAAAAGATTTATTTTTTTTCCAAGTCTGTTTATTAACATTTTTTTAAATAGAAGCAACAAAAAACCGAAACCGTACAAACAGACCAACATGATAATAATACTATAAATTCGAAAAAATCAACTACATACAATTCAACATGAACATATATATGCATAGAAACATATCCATAACTACGCACATACTGTACACCCTCCCCCCTACACACACATACATAAAACTGAAAAACTGAGAGGAAAATTTAAAAATAAAGGGTTGGTGGTCAGTCTGCCTCCCTCAACATCATCCTCAAGATTCACAGAAAAAATAATAAATTAATCAAGGCGCATCAGCGAAGTCCAGGTCCTGTACATACTTGAAGAACAGGTTCCACATCCTGTTAAATTCCCACAGGTTGCCTCTCACCAAACGTCTAACTCTGCCCAGCTCTTGAAGAACATCCTTCATCCACAACATAAAAGGAGGAGGTACAGGGGATTTCCACTCAAGTAATATCAAGCGTCTGGCTAGAAGAGTAACAAAGGCTGTGAGGGCTTTTTACCATGATGAGAGTGGAGTGTTGGTTTATCAAGGTATGGAGTTACTGTGGTCATTATTATAATTTATCCTTTAACCCTAAAAGACCAACAGTATTTTCCTTTGTAAAATATTTAATAACTTTTGAACCACAAATATGATAGACCGTTAATATGCTTAAGTAATTCAGGTAAAATTCAGTTTCTCAGCTTTTCAGCAGCATTAGATATGTCTGTTTTGGATGTTTAGAGGCTCCACAGTAAACATGGAAACATTAATATTTTTCTAAAATTGATTCACCAGTAAAAACCCATGTAGTTTGACAAGTTTATGATATATTTTGCTGAAAAATTCACCTTTTCTTTACATTTTTTTCTATTTTAATGTAACCTTTGAATTTACTGTGATATTTTATGAACATATACACGATAAGTAAATTGAAAATAACCTGTCTTTAAGTGTCTGTTAATAATATGGAGGTTTATTCACTTTGAACTTTTAGTAAAGGTTAAAAGGTTAAAGGTCAACTCACTTTATTACCTCTGTAGGGAAATTTGGTGTGAATTTTACCCATCCTAATACACACACAGTACGTAGCATTAGCATTAGTATTAGTATTAGCATTAGCATTAGTACATAAGCAGTAAGCTGCCATTGAAGACGCTTAGGGACCAACTCTAGATTTTCATCAGCACCGTGGTTAAGGGCAGCGACAGGAGAATTGACTGAAATCTGATTTTAATTTAGACGTAATGCCAGTAAAAAAATTAACCATAAAACAGTTTTAAGTCCATCAGCTCGTTGATTAATTACTTCTGATCTAGTTACCAAATAGTGTAGTTCTAATATTACTAGAAGTAGTAGTAGTAGTCGGGATGGGGGTTTTTTTAGATTATGTAACTGTGCAAATTTCCAATATCTTGAATTGAATTACAAGTGGGTTTCCACACTTAGGCTGCTCATAGTTATGGTTCAACATGAAAAGCTGCAGCCTGATTGCTCCCTCAGCAGTATCCCACTGCAGTTTCTTAAAACACACTTTTTCAATCACTCAAACCCGCCTATGGAAATTGTATAGTTGTCCTCTGCAGACTTGCTGCCAATTCTCCTGCCTTTTCCTTCACCATGAGCCACTGAAGGGAGCATAATGTGACTGGGTATTATCAAGCAACCACAGGTGCTTTCCCCACATTCGTTTTGTGTCCCTATCACTGGCAGCCATGACTTCTGCATCTCATCAGCTTGTTTTTTTTGGCCGTTTATCGCAAGCTTCAAGGAAACTGTGCTTTTTTAATGATTTTTTTTCCTCCCACTATGATTACAATATGCACACAGCACCAGCCTCCTGTATGAAAAGGAATAAAAATGAACACTGTTAGCACAATATTTAAAGCCGCAGGAGCTGAAATTAGAGGGGAAAACGGGATAATCGGAAAATAAGCACCTTCCTTCTGCAGCTGTTTCCTCTCAGTCCGAATCAGGAGAGATGACCTGACGTAGTTTCATGCTGTTATGAAAAGTGAAGTGACTTTTCCAAGTTTATGTGTCAAGATTAGATCATTGATTGGCTATTACATCTGTCAATCATGTATTTAACTTCCCGCCTGTCTGAAAATGACTGTGATTGGTAAAAAAAAAAAAAAAGAATCTGCATAATGTAATAGATTTTCTATACCTTGAAAATACAGATGAGTTTGACAAGTTGAATTACATTAAGCTGAAAGGTGTACGTTAAAAAGACACTTTGTAAAGTGGGTAAAGTGGGTTGGACCAGTAAAATACAATCTTAGTAAGCTCTAAATAATGACAACCCCAAAATTGCCTTTTTTTTTGTAAAATTACATGAAAATGTTTACCTTTACAAACTGTCCTTATACAAAAAAGGAAATTACATGAACAACCACGTACAACTTGAAATGTCTTAAGAAAAATAAATGCAATTTTAACACTGTTAGTAAATACTTATATTATCCTAAATGCCTTTGTAGATCCGCCGAGATCCGTAAGTTGTAATGGACATGGGTAAATGATAAGCTGAAACTTAATATTAAAATTGTACTTATTTTTCTTAAGAAGTTTCAGGTTGTTCTTGTTATTCACAGTTTTTAAAGGATTCTATATTTGTAAATGTAAATATTTTCATAATGTAATTTAATTTTACTATTTTCACTCTAAGGTTTGGAGTTGACATTATTTATAGATTATTATGTTATTATTATTTTACTGGTCTGGCCTATTTGGGATCAGACTAAACTGAATGTGGCCCCTGAACTAAAATGAGTTTGACATCTCTGGTGTAAAGCAGTGACTGTCTATCAGGCTTTTTAGTCCATATCAGCATCAGATTAGTGTATGACATCAGTGTACCTTGTAAGTGGTTTCCACTTTGAAAAACTATGGCTAATCACTTCACATTCCTACTGCGGAGTCTGAGCAGCTTCACCGCTCCTTGGCATTTATTATTGTCTCTGAACTGTCCTGGGAAGATGAACACCATTCTTCCCAAATACTTTCTCGTCTCTCATTTGAGGTTTTGATGATGGTGTGCGATGAGAGTGCCGTCTAACAGTCAGTCTGAAAGCTCTCATAGGTATTCAGTTTGGTTGAGATGCGGTGGCTGTGAAGGCCATAGCGTATGATTCATATGATAATTTTCTCACTCATCAAGCCGCTCAGTTGAACCCCGGTGTCCTGTAGCTGGGGGGCGTTGTCAGCCAGGAAGACGCCACTCTCAATCGCTAAGGCAGTATATTTCTTGATGACAGATTTTTCACTATTTCGACACACTCCGAAAATTTTTTATTTGATCTGACTAACTGAAGCGACCTGGTTCTGCATTGACACATATTGACGAATGAAGACTATGACCTGGTTTATAGAACTATAGCGATTTCATTTATTCAGGTCACAGTGTATTCCTGTAGGTTCTATTCCACACACCCAGAGTACATTCCTCGATTACATTTTCCTCTTTCTGTTGTGATCTTGAATTTCTCTCCTCGTTTTAAGCAGCAATATATTTAAGAAACAGGAGGTGTATGTTTGCAAATATGATTACGCTGTTGCTGTTGACAGACATATCCTTTTCATTTTTTTTCCACAGGGCAGCAATTAGAGTTTATCACATGGTATCAAAGGTGCATGTAAACAGTTTAACCTGAATAACACCTCAATTGGCCTATGGTCCTTCGGTGGGTTATTTTATGCATGCAAATGCGGCTTGTGAAGCATATGAAGCTACATTGCCTAGATAATCCCACTGAGTCCTTATCAAAGTAGAGAGCTCATTCATCTTGTTTGCCAGAGACCTTACATGTGTCTCCTTGAGGGGATTTCAAGTGTCCAACCCAATAAATAAATAACTATGTCTGGTATACGAGAGACCACTAAAAAGGGAAAACAAAGTTCCAATACATTCTCTTACTAGTTGTGAGGAGACCAATAGTACGATAGCAAAGCATGTAGTACAACCTATGTATCCACCTCCAGTTTTTTTAAAGTACGCCCCTTCTTTTGACTTCAGTTACTCATTAATCTTGACATAACGGTAAACCGATACTTCTCACACAGTACTTTTGATGTCAGCTGATCTGTATTTCCATGTTATTCACTGACACAGGCATTTTTTAAGTTGAGCAATGAGTATTAATTCGAGCCCTCTTTTTATCTCCTATTTTTGAGTCATTCTGCGAGTCAGATTATAAATAGAACACAATGTCACACAACACAACAAGCAAATGCATGTCTTTGAAAACTGTTCATTTACTCTTCATTACCTCCATGAACATTCACACAATCAGAATTAACTGACTGAGATTATACATGCCTTGGGATGCTAAATATTGGTAATATACCACTGGTGATGTCTGCGACACATGTACTCAGTGTTTGTAGCTGAAATTGGTGTCAGTGCCAGGGCCACCTTTTGAAACGCAGACCCTTCACGCACTAAATAAGATCTGCAGAGGTTTTGGGTATCAATGCCGCTGCCGTCAGAGGACACTGTACACATACTGGGAATTATCATTCAATTCAGGCCCTTCTACTCAACTTACGCACACAAAAAAAGTGCCCTTAATGTTCAATTGTAAGCTGTTGAAACAGATTTTTTACTAATTTCTTTAGTACAAAGCCCATAATCTTTCCAATTCAAAAGCAATAATGAAGGCCATAAAAAATATTCTTCAAAGTAATAAAGAGCTCTTTCCACTCTTTTTAAGGTTGTAAAGAGCCGAATGAACCATTCTGATGCCTTGCAGTGAATTATTGTGCACAGACACACACATGAATACGCTTACATACACACACTTCAGGGGACTGCAGACTGTGAAATTACCCAATCACAGTGTCTTGTCGGTTCTCAGACATTAGTCATCACATATAAGCCTGCTGAGGTCAAACACACATACATACACAGACCAAAACACACAGTGAAGACAGAGGGGTTTGAAATTTTCATAAAGGCCCATTAAAATTAATGACATGCAAAGTACAAAATAATGTGCTAAAGGAAATTGCACATGTCTGAGTGCGCATGAGTGTGTGAATGTACCTGTTGTCCATTAAACTCTATTTGTGTGGAGCGTCAGAGGATGACTCAGGATATGAATGCCACCGCCAAGTTTTTTTATCCTACATTTTTCATTTCCTTGTGAAAATATAGGTTTATTTAATATGAACAAGAAGCCACGTAAACACCAGACACTTGAACTTTTGTGATTCTCATCCAGAGTATCTTCGACCTTCAGCAGTTTCTCATTCTCAAGCTGCAAGCACAGACTATACACATTCCACTATGTCTGCTAGTACATTACATGCAAAACAAGGGCAAGCACACAAACTAAACTAAAACATGCTAGACAAGCCAACAAGCCATTAAAAAAAGATGCATCTCCAGCCAAGGAAATGTTAAACAACAAAGTTGCTATAAAGTATATAATCTTAGGAGGGTACAGTCATCCTGCAACTCTGCACTTTTGGAGTAAAAAAGCCAATATACCATGTTTATTAAATTTTGGTGCTGGAGTGAATTAGTCCTTGTAGACCAAGTATAAGGCCTTCATTCTGAATTTATAAGACTGTGATTCAACTTCAAACTAAAAAATAAAAAATCTGACATATTTTGCATATCTTTCCCACTAAAACCTGTCTTCTACATCCTTGTTTTCTGTCTTCATCACCTCTATCATCCTGTCTTTTTCATGGGTGTCTCTAGACGGCGTTTAAATGACTCTTTTTTCATTTTTCAGGTGAAGTACGGTCGCTTCGGCTTTGTCTGGGATGCAGCAGTGCTGGAGTATGTTGCGAATAATGACGAGGACTGCTCCTTCTATACTGTCAGCAACAGCGCACCAGACCGTGGATACGGCATCGCCATGCAGCACGGCAGCCCCTACAGGGACATTTTCTCCCAGAGGTAGGAATCATAACAGTAAACAACAGCCACAAACAGCTCTTGACCGCGTTTTATTTATCATTTAATGCACATATTTTGACTGCACATTGATTTAATGCACAGTGCTCATCTCAGTCATTCTGCCATTAGTGAGAAATGCCCTCTGCTTTCTGGGAAGAGTTATGAGAAATTGAATTCATATATATATTCTCTACTCGTGGAGAGGTCATGTAAGTTTTTATTACTCCTCCAAATTCATTTCAGCACAATATAAAATGGCCACTCCCATAAAGTGTGCCGCTCTGGAGGGGTAGACGGATCTGCTCCATAGGCCAGACAGAGTAAATATCAGATTAAATTATATATCGCCCCCAAAAGAACGATGCGAGCAGCATTTTCACAACTGTTGTGCAGTTCGGTGGGTAAACCATCGGTTCCCATCGCAGCTCAACAACCGACAACACAGCCGCACTAATAAGTCAATAAGACAGCTGCTTGTGTCGTCGCTGTACCACTCAGCAGGGGTTTGTTGGTTCAAAACATTTTGAGGATCCAGAAAGTAGCTTTTTATTCATAAACTCTTTACCTGGTCCCTTGGGGCCATTAGACAGTGTTGTAATATATGTAGGCACCACACAAAGGTCACTTATCTGATTTCAGCTGCTCAACTGTCATGTGCTGTGCATCAACAGTGCTGACTGCCCTTGTTTTTAGTCTACATTAATTTTTAATGCCGCGCTGAGCTGTAAACCACAGCGCCAGATTGCCGGTTGGGTTATACGAGGTGAAGTGACTGTGAAGGCCGCCGAGGTTTACTTGCATCTCAATCGAGGATTAAGATAGCTTTATTTATGATTAGAGAATGAGATCATCACAGGAGCAGAGCAAGTTGTAAATAATGCTTAAAATTAATTGGGACTATTCATATCATGTAAATCACGTCTGCTGGTAATTTTATAATGTGAGCGGGTCTGTGTGCGTGGTTTTAGGTGTGTTAAAAGAAGAAAACAAATTTCATGTGCAAGGGGCCAAAGTTTAAGAGCTTTACAATGCTTTACTGCGGCTGAGTGTGTAGACCCGTGTGTTTATATCCTTGTACCCACTGAAGCGATGCGCCTCCGAATATTGCCTATCATGGCTATTATTAAAATAAACAAGCAATTAATTGACAGGCCATGTTTCCAATTCCCTCCTATTATTTCAGGGGCGATGTCACACTCTTGGGGAGACAGTTTCAAACAGTTTACTCACACCGGTCCCCGTGGCGCCGACAAAAACTGACGGAACACAAAACAAAATTACCAAGAGAAAAATATAATCACAGAGGTATAATTGTTTTGTTTTTCTTTGTTGTGGTTCTGAGATTTTTCCTCCTGACATGCCGTATTCTACAAATTAATGAGGTACAGAGTCAAGGTTTGACACAAATTATATTACCCTGACAAAACAGAAATGTTTGACTCATTATCTTTGGTCGACTGACATATTTGAGCCTTCCTTTTATTTCAATCAAATACCGACTGGTCAGATAGGTTGGATGTGTCAGATATTATTTTTCAGTATTTGTAAGTGTGTAGAATTTTGTCCCCACACACCTTTAGAGAAAGTAACTTTAATAGCAGCAGAGAAGTTGGGGTTGTTAAATTATCAGGCAGTCAGTCGCAATCTCTGTCAACAGCCGTAAGCCCAGAATGCTGTGGCGGCACCGTTCCAAAATACTGAGGGGAAATGTTGTGGAACTAGTATACAAGCCTGAATGTTATTAAGTCTACCAGATGACACGCACTGCAGTATCTACAGAAATGAGATGGGCACGATGATGTTGTCATTTGCGGATTGCTGTATGAATTTTGTCAACTAAAAGAGGATTTCTGAAGGGGTAATACACAGTGCAGGGTAGATGGGGCAAAAATGTGCCAAAAAACACCAGAGCCAAAGGGAGGAATTATATAAACAGCCAAGATCTGCTAAGTCTGCCAGACGCAATCCCGCAAGTATGAGAACACAGTCTATATTAAAGATACTGTAACTTCTGCATCAATATATTCTGAGAGGCTTTTATTTTCATTTTAGCTGTTTATATTTTATTCTGACATGACAGAAGGAAAATAATGACTATAGCCCGAGGCTTTTCTGTCTTTGTACTACCACAAAACATCCTATATCAAGATCTGTCTAAGGCTTTTGATTTTTTTTTTTTTCTTTCCCGTCACAGAATTTTCTTAGATAAGCTTTGGTTTGAATAAATCTGCTCACAGCTGTTTTTTTTTTTTGTTTGTTTGTTTTGTTTTAAATCTTTCTGGTAGGTTTGTAATGCTATATTTTGAAATGTAACTCATAAAATATTTATAAAGGAGCCCCACAGGGATTAGTATTGGGGTCCTTTAAGGTTGATTTATTTTAAGGTCATCATCCATCAGCTCTATTGTTGATCAGAGCGAGTTTAGACCTGTTCTAAACTCATATCCACTCCATTCAGACGGAACTAATATAACCTGTGGAGCTGTAAAGATTAACCTTCCACATCTGTGCCTCATGAAGTCTGTATTTTAGGGGAATTTACTGACACTATCCCCCAGGTATGATGACAAGGCTCACTGCTAATAGGCTCCCACTTACAGATAACTGTCAAACCTGTTGAAAAATGAAAAAATGTTTCCGTACTGCGCACTGCCGCGCACGTTATTCATCTGATCACCTTTGAAGATTTTGCTCATCTAAAAGAATTTGAGCATGCTCTTACTGCAAATGGGTCTACATGCTGGAGCCTTTCATTTCAACTTCATTTAGAATGCCAACATTCTCAGCAAAAAAAAAAAAACACTTTTAATGTGTGGAGGAAACAAAAACATTCTGCACTCCAAAACACAGAGATGTCAGTTCACTGATAAATACTATCAAAGACTCTCAGGGTGGATAGATAATTTGTGGTGCAGTTTTTACTTCGCAAATTACAGACATGGCATTGAGATCACAGGCAACCTCTATATGTATTAAAAGTTACCAAATAACTGCACACAAATACTAATCCTGTGCATATATAGCTTAACCATTACTGTACTTGACTATATGCAGCTTACTAATGTAATAACTAAATACTAAAATACTAAAAGCACAAAGAGGGGAGACGATACATAAAAACATCAGTCAATGGAAATCCAAACAGTCGGTGATTATTGGTTGTAATTGGAGAGGGAATCTACCACTTCAGAGCAGTACTTCCTTCATTTTTTTGTGTGTGTTTCAGCGAGTATGAGCATTCTGCATACTTGAGGAGTGTTTACTATCTGCAGGTCCCTTTAGGCAATATGAGAGATGAAAAAGAATTTATTTGCTTTGACACTTCGGAGGGAATAAGAGAAGGGCAGTGTCTGTAGAAATAGACCGACTGTTACAACTTCACCGTTTTCTACCGCTTTGTTTGTTATGAAGGAAGCAATTGCGAGAGTTCAAGTGCAGCGCCGCTTCATGTCTGTCTTTTGTGTTTGTGTGCAAGTTTGTGAATCTGGGTGTATTTATTGTCACTGGAGAACAAATAATGTGCAACAGTGTTATGTGCTTGAGTGTGGGTGCTTCTATTCAGTGATTGATGGAGACAGCCCGCAGATTTCAGAGTCAGAAAACAGGAGTGTAAAGGGCTAGTTCGCTAATTTAAACTGACAGCTACTGACAAGTTGTTTTGAAGCGCTGAAGGGGCAGCACTATGAAAAATAAACCCACTCTCCCAGGCATGTATTATTTTTGTCAATGTGTGTGTGTGTTCGTGTAGGGGAGGGGCATGGATATGAAAATTTAAAATGAAAGATTTAATCCATAGCAGATGGACATCTTGAGAGTGATGCAGTCAAAGAAGACGCTCCAGGCCACACATTTATTTCTGCGTCGTGAACACAGTCACAATTTACATTTCGATTGCATGATGGATGAACGGCCTCTTTGTGCATCGTTATGGTCAGCATAATATACTGTATATCCTATTCCTAATTTTGACTGTGGTTACTGCGGCAATAAAGTATGATCTCAGGCTCAGGTTGTAAAAGATATGTTTATAGAGAAATGCTGCTTTTCTATTGAGCTTAAGCCCCTTACTTTGCTTCCCATTACTCTTGCTATACCTGTCAAACTTTAGCACCCAGCATGTCATTCTATGGCAATTTCAGTGTTATAAGAGACATATTTCAACAGTTGGAAATCTCTGCATAAGAGAGTTGCTTATGTATGATTGGACAATAACCACTTTGGGGTGGGGCCTAGATGGAACCCATTTCAGCTGTATGACTTTAATTATGACAATCGCTTTTACATGAAATAAAACAACAATAGAGTGTAAATTTGCTTCTCTGGTGTTATTAAATGACTGCAGGCAAGTTTTGTTAGCAACCCAAGGTCTTACAGTTCAGCGCTTCTAAAATATAGTCATGTTATGCAGTATTTTTGCAGGAACTGTGGCAGTGCACTCTGCACAGTAAGGGGCCAAACGGCATAAAGCATTGACAAATCAAGCCCTATTCACAGCCAGAGTCTAAGGGTCGGACTGCTGTGGTGAACATGCATCAGACACCTGCCTGGCAGCTGTGATTTTCTAGACAAATCGGTTAGAGTTTTGCACAACAGTAATGACGTTAAACACATGCACATGGGATACTCACGAGGATACACAGTGAACACTCATTTAATTACTTACTTTTACTTTCGTTCCTGTATCAAAGTCAAGCCAAGGAGCTGTCGAGGGCACATATGGAGTTAGAGGTTTATGTCTTTATTTTTTCATGATGAGCAGGAGCCTGTGAGGTTTACTTCATTAACACAATGAAACAAACCTCAATGAAACAGTCAATACATGTATTTATCAGTGAATGGTTGTCTCACCCACCCTCTAAAGTCTTTGGTGCTCTCTAACATCTTTCTGCAAACACATACTGACTTGCCGTTTTGCATTCATAAATGCATTATGGCAGCTTAAGCTTAAGTTCTCATAGCTTCATAACTGTTTAACCAATAAACAGAAGTACAACCACAGTGTTTTGTCACTAAAATCTACTCAAAGTTGCTTTTAAGTAATATTAAAGTGCTCTAGATCTCAGCGCATACAAAATAAATTGCATATGGCTCATAAACACAGTTTGTGATGCTCTTAGTATTCTGGGATGCTTTTATATCAGTAGCACTCATGATAGTAAAATTGTCAACAATGGTTAAAAAACTGTTGATGAACTGACTTGTAAAAAGTTTGGTTATGGCAAACCTTAAAGTGAAATTTAATGAATCGTGGAGGTGAGTTTTTCCCCAGAAATATATATGATAGAGATAAACTAAATGGCATCATTGAAGTACACAGATGATCATAAAGGTGGCTTTGCTTGTGTAAATCTACCGTTGTAGTAACAGCAGAGCTGTAGTAAACAGAGTCTGCCGGGGTGGGCTTAGATGGTAATGTCTTATACCGTTAGCGCTCTGCTACAGCTGTCTGTGGGTTTTACAGGACTAATTTGGCTTGTATTCAGTGGTGTGTCCTGAAAATGGGGTTCAGACTTTCACATGAGCTGTTTTTGATGTGTGCTTACTGTCAATCATACTTGTAGTAATTACAGAACTGTAAAGAGAAGACATCTATATGTTGACTGTGTGCTATAGAATAAGTGTCATAAATGGCAGACGACAGCTGGAGTAGCACAGAGAAGCCTCATTTCATTTCCATGTAAGTCTATTATATTACGCTACATACAATACACACAAGGATACCAGTCTGCAGCCTATCAATCAGTGCATGTTGAAACTAAAGACAGACAGACAGACAGACAGACAGACAGACAGACAGACAGACAGACAGACAGACAGACAGACAGACAGACAGA
>JAPQRQ010000028.1:26300165-26313343 GCA_037367365.1 Apogon talboti
CTCCTCTCCTCTCCTCTCCCCTCCTCTCCCCTCCCCTCCCCTCCCCTCCTCCCCAGTCCCACCAGCTCAACAGGGCCCACAGACTGATCAGAGGATGCCCCTAAATGAGAATGACGTGGTTATAGGCCAATGTGCTGTGGCTGTTTAGCTGATTTACATTGAAATGAGCCATGTTTTCTGGCTATTGAGGATGAAATTAATTATGTAAACTGTCTGCGGGGCTCATTTGCATTTTTTTTTCCCATTGATTTCACTCTGTTTCCAGTGATACGTGTGAGAAAAAGTAAGGATGAGAGAAGGGCACTGTCATTCATGTCGGCGTGCTGTCAGTGGAATTGCGGGATGGTTGCTTGCAGGAAGTTCTTCAGATAATTACAAACATCTGTCTCATGTCACATGTATGAATCCTGTTTGTTTGCTGCATGTTGTGCCTTGTGGATATATATTTACCCTATCCCGACCAGTGTCTTGGCATAGATATATATGAGAGTCATTAGCATGTTTGCTCTCTGTGTAATATGTGTTTGGTAGGCATAGGCATAAAACACATAGACGTGCATATTCCCAGTTTTCCTTTTTATTCCCTGCTCTGTCTGTGCCCCTCTCTGCTCCATGCCAGAGAGCCTCTATTAAAAATCCTGCCGAACACTAACAGAGCCTCTGTAAGCCTGTCTGTCTGTGTGTGCGTCTGCTGCTCTTCTCCAAACCAAAATGAACGACCCAGTTAAATAATAAGCTGAAGGCTAACAGAGGGACCCCATCAACCTCTGAGCTGTATCCTCTCTGAAGCCATCAATCGTGGGACTAAAGCTAGGCTGCATAATGACATTGTGGCAGTGTACCCGCGCTGTGCTGCAAAACATATTAATGTTAGCCATAATGAGTTTGACAGCCCAATATGGTTGTCAGGAATCAGGGAGGGTTTTAACTAGCCAACACTGCCCTCAAATGGTTGAGGCGGGTAAAAAGAACTGCAGTGAAAGCTGCAGTGTTCATCATTTTTGGGCTTTTGATTGCGTTTCATCCTCCATCAGAGTGTCAATTGGATGAGAGAGACCTGAAATAAATTGAGCTGTATCAGATACAAACATTTAATATCCCTAAAATGTATCTCTGAGTACATTTGTGTTGAAGGTTACCTACAAATATATATTTTTGATTAAAAAATTTAATCAGAAATATACTAACCATGCCAAGTTGGGCAGCTGTGTCATTGGACTAGAGCACTTTTCAACCCTGGAAATTCACCTATATTCTCATTATTAAATGCAACAACATATATTACCTACTAAAAATAGTCAAAATAGTTATATTGCTTTATATGTTTTTAATCCGTAACCAACTGCATTATAAAAAATACCCCTCCCAGCACTGGCTTGTGATGTGTTTTTCATTTACGTACATTATCAGATATTTTCTATCACTTTATGCGCTGGCCTCTCTCCCTGGCCGGTCGTGCTGCACAAACCATCAGTCAAATCACAATCACAATTGGAATCACAGTCACAATGTCAAACTGCGCTTTCAGATGTAAAAGCAAAAGGTTGCAGCCATTAAGGTGATATTTTAGATTCAGTGACACTGAGCAGACAGTGGCTCTGTTTAATAATGTTAAATGAAGATTTCTTTGTTTATGTTGGATCAGGTCAACCTGTCTGTGTGTGTGTCCACACCGATAACTAGTAAAAACTACAACACATGTTGATTTGACAGTTGTATACACAATTGATCTCTACTACAGACAAGGCACTTAAGATTGTTTTGGTCTTTTTTTTCGATTTTCTTTCATCATCTATGAATGTAATTGAACTGAGAGCCTATTTTGGTTTGATTTCTAAATCCGTCATACTTTAGGCACATTTCTGACCTGTGTTTTCAACATAGTAACTTCTAATTTTGTATTTATATTCATTGTTCATTCCTTTATCATAGAACATGTATAAGACAGTGTGACAGTGTCTGACTTGGTACTGACACTAAGATAACACGAATCCAAATCCTGGGAACATTTTTAAAGGTTTGGGAACTGGTTTTAAAAAAAATCACAAATAGCAAAGTCAGAACATAGTTGAATAATTCATTATGTTAAATATGATGTAAGGATGAAAGTGTATGTATTTATATTTTTACTAGTTAAGCTCGCATGTATGAATTTGAAAAAGAAATGCACACATCAGAACTATCATTAGTACATGTGTTGTCCTTTATGACTAAGCAGGAAGATGCAAATTACAATTGCAATATCGTCCACAGTTACTACTTTTTCACCAAATCATGCTGCATAAACTTACCATTTTCCAAACGTTGCAGAGAGGTTTCACATTACACACGTAAAAGTCGAACTGTAACATGCATAAGCCGTGTTTTCTTTATGTGATTGCGGTTCTTCTTTCTGTCCCAGAATTCTGGAGCTTCAGCAGAACGGTGACATGGACATACTGAAACTCAAGTGGTGGCCCAAGGATAGTCCCTGTGACCTCTACAGCTCAGTCCAGACAAGACAACGCGGCAACGCCCTGGATATTCACAGTTTCGCTGGCGTTTTCTGCGTCCTGGCAGCCGGTGTGGTGCTCTCCTGTCTCATTGCCATGGTAGAAAGCTGGTGGTCACGGAGGAAGGGATCCAGAGTCCCCTCCAAGGAGGTAGGATGATGGATGGGTGGATGAAAGGAGGAATGTTAATGCAAAGACATGAGTGGGGCCTTTAATATAGCCCTCATTTTCTCCAAGGTGGTGACACACGGTAACAGCAGCGTTAGAATTTGTACACAGGGAGTGGAAAATCTGAAAATAGGGATCTAGGTCTGAAAAAATATATATATATAAGTGTGTAAAGGTGATGATTGGATGGATAAAGGCTTTAGTCTGAGGTTGAGCTGAGACAAGGGAAAAGCAGCGTTACTGTGTAAAAAGTCTAAGCTTTGTGGCTAAGATAAAAAACAGGTAATTCCACAAAGTCAAAATGCTTGAGGAACAGAGCTATAAGCAGTTCTCACCATGTGAAGAAGTTGTGACACAGCTTCTGGACCCTTTGAAAACTTTCTGCGTTCCCAAAGTCACTTCCCTAGAGCTAACTTCGTACACAAGCAACATCAGCAGTATTATCCTGATAGCGAGGGCTGCAATGTGTTTATTTTTCACATTCTGTCAAAAAGAATGTTGGAGGTGCTATATTAGACCTCCAGTGATATAACAGGCATTGATCTTTTGCATAGTCTTGTGTATAAAAAGCTCTTGGTATGCAGAGAGGGAAAATAAGGTCAGACAGGCCTGCTTTCAGAAGGCAAAGAACACTGGGTAGCATTTTATTTGGACGGTCCACCTACAGAGAGCTTACAGACTACTTTCAACAGCTCGGTGCTTCAGATTCAGCTGTAACGGATAAATCCGAGGTAATCAGTTGCAGTATCGCTTGCGGTTCTTTCCTGAACGAAGTCTTAAAAAATTACCCATTTTTATTTTCCACATACGCCGTCAGATTGTTTGTTTCTTCGTTTTTAATGCCGTTTCAAATTACATATCAAGTATTGAACAAAGCAGCTGAAATCTTACAAGTCCACCGCAAACTCTGAGCAGATGGACTGTCCAAATAAAACTTCACCAACCGTTGTGTTCATGTACTCTTTATTCATTATCCTTCATAGGAATCGCTTTATTAATTCTCACTGTTTTTTGCAGAATTCTAATAACCATCCAATCATCAAACTGAAAATCCAAAGAGATATTCTCTGCCAAAACCACATTCACCGAGTCACTGAGTGCCAAATTAAGTGGCAAATTTAACTTGAAGTGAAGAGGCTGTTTATTTTTCACCATGTTATTCCCTCTTAGCATTAATTAGTTCAGCTAAAGTACAGTACATTGTAATGGCAAATGAGAAATCTGAATGGCACACTGTACATACACTCACATAATGCTCCCACTGTAGACGTGTGTGGGAGTGTAACTGCATGTATTTACAAATAGTCACACCATTAACAATAAAATGTACATTATCCCAGATCTAGATCCACATGGCAGATATTCATATATATTTTTTTTATTCCTGCTCTTTATTTTATAGTCTGCTTGAATCTGCTAGTACCCTCTATCATCGCACCTCTTTTGTAATGTTTTACTGATGTTATGTTGATGGTTGCTATTAATTTAAAATGAGTCAAACGCACTCATGTCAACAGGGTAATCAACCACTTATTTTTTTCCGGAAAGCTAATGCGTTGGAGACTAGAGAACATGGCTATGTTAAAATCAGAATACAAAAAGAGCCTGAGGGGGAATTTTGGAATGCTGCAGCATGCCTTGACTGAGACAGAGTCAGACACAATGAGTCACCAAATTAAACGTGGGTATTTATACGGGACTTCTTGCCCAAAATGGTGGCAACACTGCACCTTGTAAATTAGCGGCAGCGCCCTGTGAAATACCCAATCAGACGATATACGGTTGATCACCTCAGCAGGGGTATCATTTGAGGCAATCAAAGAGACCCCGGCAGTATATCGTCCCACAGCCCCTCTCAGGGTGTGATAGGTCTGCCTTCTCCGCCGAGGAAGAGAAAAGGAGGGGTAAGAATTTAAAAGGAAAACTCAAATAGCATCATATTTGGATTAATGTAATAGTGATGGCTGCTAATGCAACCGGTCTCATCTGGTGAATGAACTAGCTCCTAAAGCAACTTCCAAAATCTCTCTCACTCATAATAACATGTACCAAAACACAGGAAAAAAATGTAAAAAAAAAAAAAAAAAAAAAATGAAGAAAATAATCAAAACTAAGAAATAACAGCAAGGGGAAGTAAACGTGGTATGCAAAACACACCACTGATGAACCACAGGGAATACAATTAGGTGCAAAATAATATTTTCGCTTTTTTTGGTTTTGAGTTAATTATTTATGTGCTTGTTACAAATTAGGCTGAACTGAAGAGCAGTGCAGCTTTATTTTTAGCAAAAGTGATTTTACCATCAGGTGAATTACTTCAGGTCCAAACAATAGCTTTTTGCCTACGGAGGAAGCTGCTTGATAGAGGCAGGTTAAGGTTAACCTGTGGATAATGACTTTGGAGGATTATTATAGGATAGTTTGTTAACCTATCTTATGACTTCTGGTCCTTAGAGATATTAAACCAAATTACCAATTAGAGAGGAGGTGTTTTGAGGAGAGTATCATAATGCATTATGGGTGTTTTTTCTAGATTGCCAACAGAGGGTTAAGTGGAGGTAAAAATACACTAATCTGGACTGGTTAAATGAACGGCATTAAATGTTTCCTACTTCAAGAGACTAGTAAGAAAACCATGTCCCCCCCCCCCCCTTACATGACATTGATGTATCAATATAAGGTTCCATCTTGGATAAATGAGGGAAAAAAAGGGCACCAAGAAACAAATGGGAATGGTGGCTATACCCAGGATGATTGAAGGTCACATCTGGCTACTTTTCATGATAAAATACCAAGCGTCCAGAAAGTAATTTAAAGAAACCTTCAAAATAAAACCTCTATGAACCACTGGTTTCAAATAATTATATGAAATAAGCAGCTGCTGGTCTGAACTCGCTATTACTGCATCACAACATGTCCATAATTCCTAGTCTCTGCCTACACATAAAAATAATAATAACTATTGTCAGCGGTGGAAAAGATGTCATTTGTGCAGGGGGGTGTCATTCAATATTATAGGCAGAAAAAGAAGTCAAATCAGTTTTAAAAAGTGTTATCGTGGGTATCAAATGTTCCACACAGCTGTTTTATTTGGTTTTTCTGTTTTTTTAACTACACTCTAATATATCACCTGCATTTCCTTGCCACTGATCAACAGTTTTTAATGGTTACTTGTGTTAATCACATGGCCTTTGGGCTATTTGTTCATTGATTTGTGTAATTGTTTACTTTTATTTGCTCCTGCTTTAGGTTAGATTTATGAGTTGAGCGAGTCTGTGGACTTAGACGAACACAACAGCGGGGACTGTAAATGCACAGGCCACCTCTTCCCGGCATGTATTTAAATGTGCAATTATGCAATTTTCCCATGTGTCTGGCGTGAAGTGTCATTAATCTAACTCTGAGCGGCGGTGAGCATACAGCAGCACATTTGATGATAGTCTGAAGGCAGTTCAATGTGCTCAGGCTTATTTTGGTTTCTTCTATATTGCTGGGATAATTTCATTCCCCACCTTCTAATTGCTTCTTTAAATCATATTATTTACCCTGCGTGCTACCGCCAATAACACAGCGATTCTTAGCGAGTGAAGCATTGATTGTATATAACTCCCTTGATTGAATGCCAAACACTTGTAACAAAAGAGATCAAACACAGTAATTAATTCTGAGGAACCTAGAGAGAGGAACTTCCTGCTGCTCCATTCAGGCTTGCATCAACTTCCAGTATTTGCAATCATTTCTACATATATAGTTGTAAATGCTTTTCACGACATACAACAGAAAACCACCTGATTTCTAGTGTTAGCTTGTGTTTTATGAGGCACCTTTTCTCGTTTTCTTTTTTTTTCTATTGAATAGACAATAAAACCCACCACCACACCATGCATCCCCTACCTTCAGCCCCCCCGCCCCTCTGCTATGTTAGCAGCTTTAATCTGTCATTCAGACCAGTAGTCATGTCTGCTGCTGAGCAGCCACAAAGAGACCAAACCTTTAATTGAACCCAAAGTCATGTTAAGCACAGTTTGGCTCTGTGACACACACAAACACCCCCTACCACTCCCACTCCCACCATCTTCATTAGCGCCAAAGAGCAGCCAGTGGAATCAGCCCCTGACTGAGTGGAGGAGTTTTGTTCACATCGGTGAATAGCAGAGACAGCGGGGACTTAAACAGTGCTCCTTTTTGTTACGCGGAGCTTGTTCAAGGTTTTGTACATAACACTCCTGCAGTCACTGGTGAAAGCATCTGAGTATATTAGATTTATAATTCATACATTGATCACAGTGAGCACTTCATTCAATATGCACGCATTATCATACAGTATATTGTACATTACAGTAAGTGTATATTGACACAGTTCCCCAGACATGTATTGAAGAATCAGAATGTGATACTTAGAGACATCTCAGTCGCAGATTCACACCAAATGAATATCCCCAACCTCACCTACAGCAGCTGAAAAAAAAAAAAAAAAAGAAAAATGTGAGTGTTCCTCATTAGAGCCAGTGTTTGTTTCGTTCCTTCTAGGCTTTTTAATTAAGGCCATATTAACTCTGGTGCTTAGAAAGAGATGGTAATGGTGGATGCCACCTTCTATAGTCCTAAAACAAAAACAAAAAGAACTAGAAGAGGAAATCTGTGTGGAGTTACTATGGAAACATTGCAGACATGACCTACTCCCTCTGTAAATATAAAGACTTATTTTAAGATCATGAAAACATGATTCACATATTTGTGTAATTATACACACTAAGGGAAATTAGTTTATGAATTTATACAGTAAGAACCTCCTAAAACCTCAAACTGTAAGATGAGTCATAGACATGGGTGATTTTTTTCATTGAAGATTTGGTCATTTTTCTTTTTGTCTCAAATTAGGTTTAATCCATGTCTGGGAAAGTGGCCGATAGAGTTGAAATCTAATGATATAGCTGGATGAAGTATAGATAAAGGCAAGCATGTACATTATGTTTAGAAGACAGAGTAAGAAATGATCAAAATTCAATTAAAACCAAAACAAAGCACTTGGATGAAAGTTAAGTGCAAACTCTATGGTTCATAATTAACCCATAAAGACCCAGCGCTACTTTGTAGCAATTCCCCAATGATTTTTTCTTTGTATTTAACCATTCTCAAGTGATTTATCACCATTTATTATAATTTTATCCTCTATATTTTACATTTTTTCAGTGAAAATTATGTATTTTCCTATATTTAATTTACTGATCATGTAGATGTTCATTAAAGCTCAGGTTAAAGTTAAGGGTTATTATAATAGAAACATAGAAAAAGTGACTTTTTCAACAAATATGTTAATAACTGAATATAAAAACAAGTGTCTCCATCCACTGTCATTGATCCAACTCCATGGGTTTTACTGGCGAATCAATGTTATAGAAGATGACAATGTTTCCACGGTAACTACGGAGCCTCTGAACGTCCATATGGGTCATATCTGATGACCATGAATAGATTATAAACTGCATTTTACACCAATTATTTACATATATTAATAGGATTAGTGGATCAACAGGTATTAAACAGTTTAGATCAGTAGATGATCTGAGTTGATGGTGGACGTTTGGGTCTTTATGGGTTAAAATAAACCCCTACAGAGCATCCATAGGGAAATGATCAGTGAGCCATGATTGTTTTTGATAGTTGACCCCTGACATTTAACTATCCTCAAACAGCCAAAGCATTGAACTATCGATTGTCAATAAGGTCCGTGTTTGCTCACAGTGACCACTGAACCCAGAGAAACCACTCTGCCTCAAACAAAGCACTCACTGGACCATTACACAGCGTCTAAAACTGTCATCTTTCACCATACTTTGGTGCTTTTTACCCTTATTTGAATGTGCCCATCTAATACTAATAATGCATCAGATTACCCATCATGCAAACACGTTTCCCAGCATCCTCAGGTGTCTTTAGAGGCCGTGAAACTTTATTAACTAACTTATCATTCCCTATTTTCCACTAAACTAATCCCATCATAATATTGTGTCACAAACAGTGGGAAAGTCATGATCTCAAAGAACCATCTGTGCTGAATATTTTCTAATGGGCAACCAGCTGCAAAGATGGTTACTGAGAATAGAACAGAGTAGAGTCAAGCTGGGATCGCTGCAGCATGCCCTGACTCAGTGGAGGAAGGAAGACAGATTTAAGTCAACTTCAAAGCAGCTAATTAGATAAATTGCATATGTTGCATTTTATGGACTGGGGAAAACTCTGCCTCTGTATGCAATTTGGCCTTAGTCATGGCCAATGGACTACGTCTAGTGTGTTTAATGTCATCTAACTTCCTGAAGTTAAATTAAAAAAGTGAAGCAAACCATAAAGCTTGTAATTAACTCCACCAGACGCCTTGCTCTCTGTCAGTTTAAATGAAGAACTCGTTTGGCCTTCTTCTTGCTGTCACAGTGAACGTTAACACCACTTGAGACCGTCACACCGGGCCAAGAGGATGCAGCCTCCCGTGCATTTTTGCAAGCCTCACATAAAAACAGAAAGCACGCTGACCCACTCTTTATGCGTGGGTCCAGAAAACTTGGCTGAGGTAGAGATACATTAGCAGCAGGGGTATGAATTTAAAGTGTGAACTTGGCACCAGAACTCTTTTTTCCCAATAGCACAACTCCAACGCAGTGAGTTACAATGTCAAACATAATCTATAGGGATTCCAGTTTATAACAGCAATATAGTGATTAGCATTCTTTGCAATAATTAAATATAAGCCTGTCTTACCTTGCTTGGGTATCCCAAGACAAAACGAAACATTTAGGCTACATTCTTATGTATTATTTTTATAAGGCTCGTTCTGGTTTAGAGAATAAAATAACTTTAGGCTGTTTGACTTGTTTACATTAAGTACAGTTTTGATCTTTTCAGTTACATACTATTATATTCACACAGATGTAGATAATGTACTCTGAAGTGCACTGACAGTGCTGATCATTTCTTAATATCCTCATCTGTCAGCTCCCCCTATAAAAGCACTAAATAACAAACACACAAATGAGCACACACACTCACTCACGCACGCATGCACATCGTCATCATCTCACATCACATCAGGCTTGTGTCAACTAAACGAATGCTTGTATACTTTTGTGCCAGACATGCCATGTCATAAAACCCATTAATGCAAGATATACGTTTGTTCAGTTTGTTTTTACACACGCTCCATAAATCTGGTTTTTAGTTCATTTTTGTTACCTCTCCCATCCGCAGTGATAAAGGATTAAGTTATCACCCGCTCAGTAACGCATACACCAACACAAGATGGATGTGATTCACATTAAATCAGGAAAAACAGGCATAAATCACGATTGTGCTCATCCATCAGATTGAATGGTCAACACACTTTACCCCCCAAGTTTGCACACACTCACTGTTCCCTACTTCTCAGCTCTTTAATGCAACTAAGCTGTGTTTGTCTGTGTTTCTTATACATACTAAAACATGCATAACCTCATACCGTAAATGTGTGTACATGCCTCCACATTCATACTGTATGCTGTAATGCTGTGTTTAATGCTTCAGAGTGTGAACTACAGTACAGTGTGTATTAGTGTTTGTGATATGGTTCTGTGTTGTGTGTTGGAATGGCTGCTTTTATTTATTTATTTATTTATTTATTTATTAACTAACCAAGAGCCTGCACCTTTATGTTAAAAGTTTGCAGACTGGGCTTATTTATACACTAACATAAATACACACTTGTACTGATTTGTGGTTATGTGACTAACCATAAAGAGGAATGTACTACATACATTTTAAGAACTGCACACAATAAAATAATATGTTTAATCCCTGCTACTTTGGGATCTTTGATAGTTCACATTTGAATCAGTTGAATATTGACAACAGTGAACTTGAATGGGTTTTTGTTATATCTTGAATCCATGCATGTTTGTCACACATAATGGATAGTTCTCACATTTCAGATATGAGTCAATCTACTGTTTGTGCTTTAAAAGCATTTGGGTGATTTCAAGGTGGATGTTGGGAAGTGTTTGTAATTAAACACTTTAATTTTCTTATTTAAAAAAAAAAAAAACAACTCACATTTTCCTTTAATGCTGGTTTGGCAGCTAGTCTACATTTTTTCATCTTGATCTCCAGTAACCTGTATTCCAGATGAGTGTCCTGAGGCACATTTTACTCATAACAGAACGGCTGTATTGCTCTATCCTTTTGGCCTGTATATGTTTTTACCAGAGGTTTGTATGAAAGAGTTCTGCCATGGGAGTCGACCACGTCTCAACAAATCCAAAAAATCAAACGCAATCCCAATTTTCCCTCTCAATTTAACACCCTCCATGAATTAAAAACAACTACAAACCCACTCTCTACCATTGTCAGAACTCTTCCATAGTGGTTTTGACCCTGTCTGATATTTCATGTAGGTTTAGCATGAGAAGAGCAGGCAGTCCTCCTGTGTCATTTGGACGCACCTAAAAAACTGTTTACCCTTCCACTCCTGCCATCTGGATGGGACTGGCCTGTCTCCTCGTGCTAATTCTATGGAATGATCTGTGTCACTGTGGCTCAAAGCTCTCATATTGCCTTTTTTGTTTTGTTTTCGTAGATAAGTACTCTGTGTTGAGGGGTGTAGCGGGCGAGGGGGAGAGAGAGAGGGAGAGAGCAATACAAAATGCCATTTAAACATCTCCCCTTTCCAGGTATATAATGACTGTGTGAATGTCTCTCTGAGGACACAACACAGAACAACCTGCTTAACTGTGTGTGCTGACTGACTGCCATGTCTTTCTTCTCGCTCACCCCCCACCTGTCTGTCTCTCCAATTGACTTCTCTCTTTCCTCCACCTTATATCCTCCCATCTTGCCTGATCTCGTCTGTCACTCATCCCTCCTCTGTCTCTGCCCGTCTGCTGTTCGTGTGCTTGTGTGTCTTTTTCTTTTTTTCTTTTTTTTTTTGGCTTGTTTCAATATCTTTGCTCAACTTGCATGCACAAATACACATATATACGAATCTACACACATCTGTCTACTCCACATTGGTTTTTTTTTCTCCCATCATCCTCTCTGTCTCTGTCTCTGTCCATCTCCTCCTCCTCCTCCTCCTCCTCCTCCTCCTCCTCCTCCTCCTCCTCCTCCTCCTTTCGCTCATGCACACACACTCACATGTACATATCGCACGCTCACACCAGACACAGGCAGATGGCCCATCTGCCAGACAAGCTGCCGATCCGTGCCCTCACAGCCCCAATGAGCACCCACTTGCCTTGGGCGGTCAGACCCAGAACCAGAACCCCAACACCGCCAACACCACTGGCCCCACAGCCACCCATTACCAGCCCCCAGCATGTTGCGACATTCCCTGCGCCCTGATTGTGCAGCACTCCTACGAACCCACCAACCCTTCTGAGCTCACCCCCAAAATGAGAATGACCACCTTTACCACCTCACCTCCCACCCCAAGGTTATACATACAATAGAAGATACAATTAAGTCATTGGTTAGTAATGCTTGGAGACAGACACTATTTAACATGCAATGTTATACGAATGATCATGTGATGAGAACAGTTATGAACATCAGAAACTAAAGTGTTCACTGCACATAATTGCACTTAACTCTTTTTATAGCATTGATATAACTGGCTCGGCGCCAGGTGAATAATTGTGCATTGCTGCCTTTCTACCAGGAGAGGGTGCTGTCTCTCTATCTAGAGGCAAACAGAGCATGTCTCTGATTAAACGTTACCATGTACAGTTATGTAGATAGATAAATGCTTACATTGAAGTGTAACATTTTGGAAAACCTTATATTAAAAAGTATCTTGGCTTTATTTTCCAAAGCTTTCACATGATATAATATATCAGAGCTGTATATTTAACGTACAATTCCGAAGTTTTAGATTTCTTGATTTGATTTCATGCCTCTTAGCGTTTTGATTATCCAGGTGATGTAGTGTTGATGGTACTCTAGACAGTAACATGGAAGGAATCAAATGCTGCCTCCCACTTTCCCCCCCTAAAACCGTCCACCTCACCTTGCCCCAGTTCCTCCCCCTCAGCCCTTGCAGATCCACATTAGTTTCCAGATGGTGGACTGACCTTCTGTGATTGACACTTCACTGTCACTTCCCTTCATTCCTTTTAAAACCAACTCTGACCCCTTTGGAATCCTCTTTTTTTAATCATTCAGTGTGTGTATGATAGTGACACAACAAGTATTAGCACCCCACCCCACCCACTCCTCCTCCTCCCCCCCCTCCCGACTGCTGTCCCTTCCTTAAATGGCAACCAGGGGGCACCATTGTTGGTCTCCTCTGTCCATGAGCTACACACACTAGGGCCAGAGCCCCCTCCAGCCCCAAAGGACACGGTCAGTAAATCTCTCTTTACCACTGATAGACAACCCCCTCTTCCTTCCTCAAAAAAAAAAAAATCCTTTTTTGTTTTTACCCAAACAATATTCCCATGAAGTCTGAAACACAAAATGGACCCAGTGAAGCGCTGTGCCACCCACCCCCGACAC
>JAPQRQ010000028.1:26337217-26351753 GCA_037367365.1 Apogon talboti
TCCTCCGCTCCTCTCCTCTCCTCTCCTCTCCTCTCCTCTCCTCTCCTCTCCTCTCCTCTTCCTCTCCTCTCTTATCCTCCCTCAGCTCCATTGTACAGTTGCCCTGCGGATCTCCTTTCAGCTAGCTGCCCTACTCAGGTGAGGGATACAGTATATTGAAGGAGATTTTGCTTGTATTTGATTCCGCTCCTTTTCATAGTGGCTGAAAGCCTGGCCTCCATGCCTCCCCCCCTCCACCACCACCTCCTCTCCCTCCCTGTCCTGTCCAGTTCCCAGGGGACCCCCACTCTTTCCCGGGCTGGCCTGGGTGGAGCGGCCTCAGAGTGGGGCAAGTTGGGAACAGACAAGGGTATCACTTTCCGCCTCCCTCCCACCCTCACACAACACAGAGAGCACAGACAGCGGCAGCGCACCCCCTCACCTCGCCTGTCTCCCTCTCCGAAGTGCACACGGTGATGTTGGTGTATGGTCACACATGCCTGCAAATGTACATCTTTTTCTCCATCTTACCAATTAGACAGACATGTCCTATCAATTTCACCCCCCTCTTTTCAATCTGCCCATTCAGCCGCCGATCCGGGAAGGAGGCAGACCACAATGAGGTTGTGGAAAGCCATTTCTGCACATTGAAAAGGAAGCAATTGAGATTTGGTGACTAAGAGTGACACAGGAGTTTAGATGGTGAATGGCAAAAGTGCAGTCAGAGGGACAAAAAGTTCAATGCACAGCGCTGGCACAGGTAGAGGTCCACTCAAACACAGTCACAAAGAATATTGCATGTTCTCACACATGTGTCCCGCTAAATAAATCAAATAAGTTAAAGTTTGTGTTACACCATTCAGTTTTTAACAGTAATGCCATTTCACTTTAAATCCGAAACAAAGTTGTTATATTACCATGCGTTATTTTAAGGTTAGATTTCTTCCAATTTAAATTTTTTTTTTATTAGTTGATCTTTGGTCATATTTTGCAACTGTTGCTTATTTCACATATCATAATGCTATCGGTCTTAACAAAGATCCTCGTCTTTGCAGTTGTTTTTAACCAAGGCATGTTTCATTCATCCATATCTGTGCACATCATGTTATATTAGGAATATCCACCGAACTGTTCGAGAAACCACAAAGCTAAGGAAAGTATTAAATCCACATCTAGTGAATGTAATCCTCACTTGTGTTTGTTAATGTATTTCATCTGCTTAAACAGAGCAGCTCATGTCTTTTTCAAGTGGTCCGTTTACTCACAACAGTAGCTGCAGGACATATTCAGGAACAACAAGCCCCCCTGCTAGATTAAAACAACAGCACACTGCTTCCCGCCGTGAAAGAATCGGACTGACATGGATCCTCTCAGCCAGACAGGAAACTTAACAAAGGGTCTATAAATCATAATTCTCAACAACAAATAAATATATCTAACCTAAGCGCATCACTGCTCATTATGGGCTATAGTTTCCACATATAGGTGTGAAAACATACGGGGTTTCTGTCTTGGAATCTTCTCGTAGATTGTCTTAATTGTGTCTGGTGTGTTTGTTGTCTGTCGGTTGATGTCGCCTTGAGGGCATCTTAAAGAGTAAAGGCCCCTCTCTAAGACATTAGATCCCAGCAGGATAACACAGCTAGTATAGCGAGACATTTCCTGCTACCGTAATGGATTAGCAAGCCTGTCTGCAGGGTAACACAAACACACAAACACTCCCACTGACTCTGGGATCAGGCTCACATTCCACCTGTTAGCCTCAGCGTTTCATTCACAATTTCTCCTTTTCTTGTGCTTGATCTCTTCTTTATTGCCATGTATTGGTATTGAAACCCTTATACCTTGGCCCTTTTTTTCCCCACAAGAAAACCTTTTGTGGGTTTGTGAAGAAAAAAGTCTCAATAAAAACCTTTAGATATTAAGACATGTAGTAAGGGAAATTAAAATTAGTTTTTTTTTTTGCAAATGTCGGACATTATGAGCTCATGGGTTTTGTTTGTTTGTCACTTCTTGTTGCTGTCCTTATCTTCCTCCTCCTCTCAGATTAGCGGTGCGGTCTGCCTGTTTTCACACCATTAAGACCAATCCACATCCTCTTTATTGGGCGAGCTCCCGTGGAGATCGGTGACGCCTCACTGACCACATCAATCAATCATTCTCCCTCCGACCACCTCTCTGCCGCTCTCTTTTGTCTCTCTCTGTATGTCTCTGTCTCCATATCTCTCTGTCTCGCCTACACAACTTTAATATCTGTCTCATCCCTCTTTCCCACACATGACAAGAGAACCACTTATCATAAAAACACAGATAAATATTATTGTTGCTGCGACCAATCCAGGGCCTCTATCTCTGTAGATGGAATAGATTAAAAAGACATAATACTTTTTAGAAAATGTTGGAAATGTGTGTAATTTCTCGCCTGCAGGGATGAGTGTATTTATGTCTGCTAATACATTCTTAATGGAAAAACGTCCACCGATGTGACACGTGTCAGCCCAAAGCAGTCATACATCCCTGGTCTTCCATAAAAACTATATACTTGTCTCTATAATGGGGTCAACTACGCAAAGTCTGTAAGAGATGTGAGGCAACAATAGAGATCGGTTGAACTTGCACTCCCTGTAAAGCAAAGGCGTTTTTGTTCTTGCACTGGCCTCATGGGAGGTCATGTACCGTGACACAAAATGCAGGCCACATATGTGTTCCCGTATATTATGACAGTAATATGGGCCTTTTCAGGTGTTCCTGTGCAATCTTAGACATGCCTCAGACCCTCTCACAATGCTAACATATAAGTTGTTAGTGATGAATTACTGGGGTTGTCAATGGACATGATATTTCATGCAAACCATCTGTCTCTGGACTCACTCTACCTGAATTTAATTAGTATGAAAATGAAATTTCTTAGCATGTATGAAACCAAAAGTACTTGAATTGCATACTATTACTGTAGACAAGGACTGGACTGTACACCAGGTAGATAAATGTCCCACAGTGCAGTGCAGTAGAGTTGATAACAGCAACCTAACCCCATTGATAAGACAAAGTTTCAATAAACAAACTAATTCTAAATTACTGGTAATGTTATCAGATCTTCAACTCTTTAAACCCAAGTCTAAAATGATCCGCCTGGACTTTTTTTCTTATTTTGATTATAAAAAGATTATAAAATATGCTGGGAGTGAGTCCTTTTGCCCGTTTTATCCAGAGTACTTAGAAGTTTCAAAATCTAGCAGTCATTAACAATTTACTGCATGTTATAATTCTGCTAAAATGGCTTCTTCTCTGTAATGTCCCAATAAAACCTATAAAGTGCAATGTCTTAAGTTTCAGAAACTGTTGGAATTTTTCCAATTGCACAAACAGTGCACAAGTTAAAGCCATCCAAACTGCATATGCGAAGGGTGTGTCAGCGATGACACATCAGGTTTTAAAGAGTTAAGTATTTTTTTGCCTTTTTCCCTGCAATTTAAGAATTAACTGCAGACAAAGATTTATGTAAAACTCACATTTTAATAAAGTTCCCATTTTCTAACAGGCATAAAAGGGTTGATCTTGCTGTGAAATACTGCAGGTAATGAAGTCATTCAGTTAAGATATTGATCAGTGGGTTGAGAATTTACTACAGTTTATAGTGCGACATAGTTTACATGTTGAGTATGGGACTTCGGACATAGTGAGTGTCCGTGTTTGTTCTAATAATGTCTTAATGTTGTGATCCTTTGAGCTGGTTTTAGAACTGATAGTAATCCACCGACACCTTTCAATTCAACATTAACATTTCTATCCAACCCCAATTTGTATCTTTGTACTTTGAGTACAGACCTTCTAGTCTATCTATAACCCCCCCCCCCCCAACTAAAACCTGTCATACTGCCTCTTGCTTGTCTGCATACCAACCTGTCTGCTACTCAGTGTGCCTTTTTACCTCTCAGTCTGTACGTCTGCCAGCTAAGAAAGGTCAGGACTAAATGGGTTGAGTGTAAACAATGCCCTGAGTACCCAGCATGGGGACAGCCAGTGCCCACAACCGTCGGCCTGCCATCGCCGTATGATGTCAGGCCTATTCATCTTAACCCAGTCGTCTCCATTTTCCTCCGCTCTACCAGACTTATGTGTCTACTTCTGTTTTTGCCGCCCTTTTCTATTCTTCTCCTCCTCTCTTGCAGTGCTTTTGGCCACTTCTCGCTTATTTTCTATCACCCTGCTTTCTCTCTCACTCCCTTCATCTCGGTGTCCATCTTTTCCTGCCTTCCTCTCCTCCCCTTCTCCTCTCCCCATCAGTCCCCATCAGGAGGAACCTAATAGGAAATCAAAGTTTCTGGTGGAAGAATGGAGTTTGGCTTAGCGTTACCGTCCCCTGGGTCCTCTCTGCTGAAAGAGGAGTGCAGAAAAGGCTCTATACTGGCACTGTGGAGGGTAGGTTAATGCAGCAGATAGTCTTTCCCTTGCTCTCTTTCCATGTCTCTATTCATTCTTTTTCTCTCAGACGCACACACTGTCTTTCACTATGTCACTTTTTCTGTCTTTTTATCTCCTTTCCCTCCTTGCTGCCTTTCATCCCCACTTACAAACACCCGCACACATTCACACACTCTGTGAACATTCGCTCATTTATTTTTTTTTCTCCTCTCCATTGCAGGTGAACTCAGCTGCCCCTGGCCGGATGGTGTTTGGTCAGGTCGGATTTGCAGCCGATTACTGCGCCGTCCATCCTTTGGGATGTGGTGTGTATGGCTGGGGATTGAATTGTGTGTGCGTGCGCGCGTGTGTGCCACTTCCAACTCAGCACGGCACGCACCCCTGCCCTTCAAAGCACTGCCTATGTGTAGCAATTGACTCCATGGCCCCTCAATGCTCAGGTACCGCTGCCTTGTCAAGCATGTCAAGAAGCGTTTACAAAGGCTGTCACTGTGTGTAGCTGCAGGTTCCCACTTAAAGTATGATCAGATCATTGAATATGAATGGTCAGATCATTGAAAATAAAACCCTTTCAAATGTGTTGATACTAAATACTGGCAATACAATACCAAATGTTTGTTAGAGATTTAATTAAAACTGGAAAATAAAGACATTGAAAATAACATGCAGATAAAATAATTATGTCTTAACTCTTTATCGGACAAGTTACTATTTTTGGTAATTTCCGCACACATTACAAGACATTGACAGTAACAGTTACAGTGAGTCAACAATCTCAGGTCCAATGTGGTCTACAGGGTCTGTAAGGTCCACCTCTGCATGAACAGTGAGTGTACCTGCTTTGTTAGGTACCATGAAGTAATGGTACTAATGTAAGTAATAATGTTCAAAGGGATAATGTGTATGTTGACAGGTGTCTGGATAAGCACTTATGTTGTTCTAATGTTCTAAAAGTGAGGTTCTAAAGTTCTAAAATACATGTTGCTTTCAACTTACATATGTTTTTTTTTAATATTGAATTAATTCTTGGAATTTTTTTATTTATTTTTTTTGCCACCTACAGGTAAGGAACCAAATATGGTAACTGCATTGACCTTGATTTTTTAATGATTTAAAAAAACTTGAAAATGTTCCAAAAAGTAATAAATGGTAAATGGTAATTTCACAAAAGTAATAAAGTCTTCTTATGTCCTTCAAGAACACACAAATGTTAAAATTGTGAATTTCAGAGTATTTCTATGAGCGCCCTATAAAGGGTTAAAGTTGCAGAGGCTGAAAATTTACAATAAATTGAAAATCTGTCCTCTTTGTCCAAAATGCATAACATAGATACAGATAACCTGATACTCACATTCACGTATTTGTGAAAAAGATAAGCTAGTTTTCCAAGCACAGTAATTACAGCTGCTGATAGCCTATTTAAACTCCCATCTATATGAAAATACATGTGATCAGCCAAAGTCTGTATCACGGGGCAGATTTTCTACACCAAACAGAAAACAGAAATCACAGTAGTATGTAAAATTCTTGTGTCCTCTTTACCTTACAGAATGCTAAAATGCGATTATTCAGCATTTGGCCAAAAAAACTATCAAGCATGGGAGCTTTAAAGCTTCAATATGAATATTCATGTGTTCTTGCGTGGAGTTTTTGTTGGAGTGTTCTCTGTACTGAGTGACGATCATTTGTTGGCTAATTCCATTACTTAGCTAATGACAGTCTCAATAACAGTGATGGGTGGTTCAGGAGGTGGTGCAGGTTGGTGGTTTGATCCCTATTTCACATGTCAAAGTGTAGTTGACAAGACTGAATACCAAGGATGTCCCACTGACTGACATGTGAATTTGTGCATGTGAATGGGTCAATGAAAGGGTTTGAAAGTAGGTGAAAGTCCATTTAGTGTCCACAAAACATGGAGAATTTGGATCGTTTTCTGCTACAAGCATTTTATGCTGTCCACAAGCATTAAAAAAATTGCTCCCAGCCCACGAAAGCATTCATAAATGTGTTATATTGGACTTAAAACGTCTTTATTCAGTGTTTTGAAGAGGTGATATTTTGTTTTGCAGCTCTATATATTAGTTTGTGATAACATATATAAAATTAAAAAATAAGAAAACGTTCATTATACATAGATACATATTTTTGGGGATAAGCTGGACTTCACAGGTTTAATAAGATAGTTTAACCATAATAACGTTGGTCTTCAGGTTAATGCTCATGCACTTGCACATGCACATGCACATGCTTGTATATGGTGGGTCTTAAATAAATCAATAGTCTGTTAGAAAATGCCATGTAAACCAGGACTAAGCCCAGAATTAGCCCTGTATTCACTGTCAAGCATCAGCCTACTTGAGACCGAGCGGTCCAGATCCCACCGTGTTAAGCTGCTTAAACACTGAGAGGTAGAGAAGATAAAACAGTGTGAAAACGCCTCGAGGCAGGAGGGCGCACAGGGAGCGCCAAAGAAGAGGGCAGGAGGGAACAGTATAGAAAAAGGAGGGGTAGTAGAGTTTAGGAAGCAGCCAGGACAGAAAACATTAGGAGGTAAGAAGACCAAGAGGAACGATGGAGATGATGCTGTGGCTAAATCTATTTCCCTGTGATAGAAATTCCAACCCTTACAAATCTCCTCCTGGCCTCTTCATACCTCGTCTCCACTACCTTATTCACCCTTCCTCTCCCCCTCACGCCCACACACCACCCACCTGCCCTCTGTACTCCCCCACAGTAGAGTTCGGATTCTTGGAAGGTGTTGGGTGTCTACAGTGTCACAACTAAACAAAACCATTTGAAAACAAAGTGGGCCGGTGAATGCGCCGGCGCAATCCGACCCTTCTCCCTTTGTGGCCGTAGAGAAAAACGGCCTCTCAGAATCAAGGAGATGGGGGGGGGGGCAGGCAGGGGGAGGCACACCATTTCAATCCACAGGTTACCCCCCTGTCCACCCACCCATACCCACTTTTACTGCTCCAGTCCACCCCACACACACCCACACTTTTAAGTGCACTCTTCAAAGGTGAACAAGCTATCTGAAACAGAGCTATCTGTGTTACAGTACTTCAAAGAACAAGATACCCTTCTATCTACTCGCTCTTTTTTCCTCTCTTAAACCACTTCCATTAACTTTTTCCCAATTTCTTGCAATAATCTTAAAATCAATCAGAATGACTCACTTGAGAAGTTCCTTTTCTTCATTCAGATCATGCACACAACGGTAACTATTTATGAATCTGTCATATGTGAAAGTATCATAAAAATATTAGTAGAGTGAGTCAGAAGAAAATTGACGCCTTATACAAGTTATGAGTAAGTGTCACATGTGATGTTTTTATTTGTACAGCGTCATGACAGGTCTGTGAGTCACTGTATTTTTTCTGTGTAATATAAAACCTTTGGAGATTATAAGCAAAAGGCTGAAATAGAAGCGATCACTCAGATTTATGTGCCTGACAAAGCAAATATTGTATGGTACTTAAATATCTGTGACACATGTTACGGGGAAAACATTTCGTGACAATGGCGACCTACAGTCTTGAAGCAGTAACAGGAGTATTAACAGTAGTATCAGGATTATTCTGAGGGGAATTACTGAATATTTTGTTTGGTGTTTGCAGCTGTGGAAGACCACACTGTGAAAATACTCCTGCAGTAAAAGTAAAATGGCCCCTGTCAGTGTTTTACTATTGTTGTCATATCACTGCTACTGTTGAGTAGTAATTTCATTATTTGTAACATTTTATCCCTGTCAGAACATAATATATTTTAAAGTTTTCATGACCTCAGGAAAATAGTCCTATTTTCAACTTGTGACATTATATTTTCCTACTGACCCAAGTTTTGAAAGAGTCAAGTGACACTTATATTTTCAGTTTATTCACAAGCTTTTGCTGTTTCAGTTTTGTAGCCTGCAAAGTAACTGAAGCTGTCAAACAAATGCAATGGAGTCAAAAATACAATGGTTTTCTATGATGTAGTGGAAGTGAAGTATAGTACTCCAGTAAAAACCCTTGTGCTAGGAGCAGCTGTTAGGCGTTTTATTTGTTATAGTGTTATATTGTTTGCCTTTCATTTTTGCTTAATGTTTTTTTAAGTATTTGGTCAAGTCATTAACATTCTTTAAACCACGACAGACACAATGAAGTACACAGGTCATCTGTCTTGTCTATGCGCTGTTGATTATGGGAAAGTAATGCCCTCTGTTTGTGTGTGTACGGCTGTGTGTGTGTCAGCGTGATGAACTGTCTGTCAATCATAGTCGGAGTTAATTATTTCATCACCCCGCTGGGTGTGAGTGTGTGTCAGGACCTCTGACCCACAGACTTGGGGCTGGGTCATACATACACGGTCTCCCCCCACAGAGTGGAGGGGTCCATCCAGGTCCTTCCAGACGTTCTATTGGCCACCTGACTCGCTACTTTACAAACCGGGATAAGGTGTGTGTCTCTTCTTTGTTTCTCTTTCTTTTTTTAGTTGATGAGTTTGCACACACTCTTTGCTGACCAAAACAGAATAATTCTGCCCAGTATTAGTACATTTAAGAGAAAATTTGGTCCGTTTTTCCTTTGTATGCAACAGTTTTATGCATGTTTCATGTGTAGCAACACAAGAAGAGATACTATTTTTTTTAGTACATGGTTTATCTGTCCATACATCTGTCAGAGTAACAATTTTAAAAAGTGTACAGTTGTGGGTAAAAGTTTTGGGGATGACAAATGGATTCTTAGCTTAAATGTGACATTTTTTGTCATTAAAAGTGTTTGAAACCTATATAACACTTCTAATTGTTTTTCAATGTACCCCAGAAACATGTGCAAAATTTATTTAAAAAAAATAAATAAATCAACAAATTTTTTCCAAAAACAAAATTTGTATTATTCCTAAAACTTTTGAACACGACCCTATTTCCTGGTTGTTTCCCCACACATACATAATACCACATGCATTTAATTACATCTAAATGTAACATCTGAGAGACAGCAACAACCCACAATATGTACCCTATGTCTCCTTAAGAAAAATCTAAATAAGTGAATCTAAATAAGTATATACTGATAGTTCTCACCTGCCTCACTTATGCAGAGTCACATACGTATTGCTGAGCCTAGCTTTGTGTGAATGTGCCGCTGTGTATGTGTCTGCATGTGTGTGACGGGTGGAGACGGAGAGGAGCAGGACCCCTGGGAGATCCACTAACGCTACAGGCAGCACAATGGAAGACCACTGGGAGGCAGGGGGGCAGAAATAACAAAGCGTAACACACTTCCATGTTTCGGTGGCTGGTTAAGTCAGCCTGTGTGTGTGTTTGTCTTCTGGCACTTTGTATGTCAATCTGTCCTGTGAGGAGATATTCTGTAAAGAGCTGTGATGATTTTAGCATGAGGAGGAAATACTTGAACAAAGATCTAATGTAGAGATGTGACAGTGGCATTTCTATGTTGTATGACCAGCTAGATTTACTTAAAAGTTTAGAAACAGTATGCAACACATTACATTTGCTGTAAACTTACTTAGACATTTGCATGAGCAATTCTTTAGTGTATGTTGTGCACATATGAGTGTCCCTTTATTGTGTTATTGCAGGACATAACAAGGCTTTATTACTTTTGTGAAATTTTTCAAATTTTGTTATTGTTATATAGAAAATCAAGGTCAGGGAAGTTACCATATTTGGTTCCTTAACCATAAGTGGCAAAAATAAATAAAAAATCCAAGAAGTATATATAAACAATACAAGTAAAATACATGTAAGGTGAAAAGAACACCATAACAACATAAGTGCTCATACAGACACCTGTCAACATCCACATTATCCCTTTGAACATCATTGCTTACATTAGTACCATTACTTCATGGTACCTAACAAAGCAGGTACACTCACTGTTCATGCAGAGGTGGACCTTACAGACCCTGTAGACCACATTGGACCTGAAATTGTTGCCTCACCGTCCTCACTGGAGCTGTTGCTGTCACTGACCTGTAATGTATGTGGAAATTACCAAAAATAGTTCCTTGCACAATAAAGGGTTAAATGCAGCAAAGTTTGTAATGGTAAGTGTTATGTGCAAAGACACTGTTTACAAAACCAGTTCAGTGGATCCCTTATTAAAGAAATACAGTGGGCAGATTTATGATGCAGTGTCAAGGTAGCAATTTTATCTTATTATTTTCAATGTCCTCCACAATAACCGTCTCTGTGTTTGTTTTTCCTGTTTCTTCCCCAGAGTAAATAACACTCTATGTTTTCCTTCCCAAACCAGAAGTAGTGACTTATTGTACACTCATCAGGATGACCACCACCAGTTATAGAAGTGGAAAAAAAACCAACCCCAAGACTTGAACAAATCTCACCGCCATGATTCAATAGACACAGTCTGTGAATAAACAATAACAGAAAGCTCCTATTTTAATCACATTTAAACCTAAACTCTTGCTCGTCATTTTCCCACAGGGGTGAAATAAAAGCTTGCACAATAAGCGGGCACCTACATGTGTCTGGCTCCATAAACTCCACCACACACAGTGAGCTAAATTGATCCAGAGTAACCCAAGAATGAAAATTAAAACACTGTCACCTTGTTTTTGAAGATGAAAGATGCCGCGTAAAAGAAAGCCAGCGGAGACTTATTGGATTAACAGCCAACACAATTGCATCTGTGCAGATTTGCCTCTGTGCTGTAAATGTGATTGTGAGCAATAACATGTCGATTAAGGGGCCGTGGCTGGACTATTGGAGGCTTTGTGTGAGTCTGCAGAGGTGGTGATTAGATTAGTGAGGGCCAGAGTGGGAAGCCTGGGGGAGAGGCGGTGAATACTGATGAGGACGTCCAGAAGTACCTACTCGCAAAGTAACACTTTTGGCCACATGTAATATTTGTTTTGTTTCACTCCTCCTGGAAAACAGAGACCAATTTCTGATATACAGAAATAATATATATATTTTAATTATCCGCTTTGGGACCATTTCCAAAAAATTACTTTTCACTTCAGACATAGTGCCTAAGTTGTGGCCAGTATCAGTAGTTTTCCCTCTGCAGTCTTTCCATCTCCTTCAGCGGTGTTTTTACCTTTTCCCCTTCTCCACCTCTCCATCTCCTTCCTCCATCTGTCTCCCCCAGACAACCAAGAAAAGGGCCTCTCTGATTTCCACCTGACAAATTGTCTTATCAGTCGGTGAGCCGATCGTGGGGGAATGAAAACATGACCTTCCCAGACGGGGTCTCCCAACAGAAAACTCCGGGTACACTGATTGGAACTGATAAAGGCTGAGAGAAGAGGATACTGCACACTCACAGAGAGACTTATCTGCAGGTACACTGATCCGCCGTGATAAAGCCATAGGAGGATAAGGGAGAGCAGTGGAGTGGCAAACAAGGACCATTAGGGTTATTCTATTCATACTTAGAGAGAGAGGGAGACAGAGAGGGAGCAAGGCAGGCAGTTAAGTGGCTAACAAGACCCATTAGTGCTATTCAGACTTCCAGAGTGATGCTTGGCAGACAGGATGACTGACAGCAGTGTACAGGAGCTGGAGAGGGAAAAGCAGCGAAGGGAACTTATACGCATGTACCGTTTGATTCATGCAAACCCACAGTTTGGCCTGATTTAGACATGAGCATGACTCAAGAGGGAAGTTAAAGTGAGTGAGGGAGAACATGTCGATGAGTTAACACAGTTATTCTAAATTTGCTGTTGCAAAAATGGGAACACAAGTGAATGATAAATGGATTGAATTATTATGTAACGCATTTTATTATTGATTTTTATCACGAGCCAAGAAGCATGACAAGGTGTCCCACTTTATAATAACATTTGTATGCCCTGTCCCATTTGTTGAGACAAGATCCTGTATTTTGACTGGTTTTGAAGGGAGCACATAAGTACACATGTGCATTATTCAAGGTGGGTTAGTTGTATTCACTCACTGATTCATTTTCTGAAATTCTTAGTCCTGAGGAGGGTTGTGGGGTTACTGGAGCCTACCCCATCTACCAATGGATAAAGGCTGGGACATGTCACCTGTTCATCGCAGGGCAGTTGCATTGAAATAAAATATATTTAAGCCATTCACACACTGAAGGCCTAACCTGCACAGTCTATTTTTTGTAATTATATTTTAAGGTAGGTATTATATTGGGATTTAAGATTACTTCTCTGCATTCGAGTCCCATGTTGACCATGGGTGTCAAACTCATTTTAGTTTCATTTAGGACCACATGCAGCCCAATACGATCTCAAGTGGGCTGGACCTGGACAATAATAACATAATAACCTATAATTAAGGTCAGCTCCAAACTTTTCTCTATGTTTTAGAGTGAAAAAAGTATAATTACATTAAGGAAAATGTTCACATCTATAAACTAAACTTTAAAAAAAATGTGAATAACAAGAGCAACCACCAACACCTGAAATTTCGTACCAAAAATATATACAATTTGAACAATATTATGCCTCAGCTTCTCATTCAATGCACAGATCACAGTGGATCTATAAAGGCACAAAACATTTAATAACAGGCATAATATTGTTAAAATTACACTTAAGTATGTTAAAGCATTTCAGGTTGTTCATATTTGTTCAGGTTATTCACATTTTTTGTGAAAGAATAGTTTGTAAATGTAAACATTTTCATGGAATTTTAGTTTTTTACACTAAAACAATATTTATAGGTTAGTGTGATAGTATTTTATAGGTCTAACCCACTTGAGATTGAATTGCGTCGCCTGAACTAAAATTTCTTAAGCCTAATTTTTATATTTTACAAATTCATCCCAAGGGCCGATCAGACCCTTTGGCTCCTGCTTTAGACCCATTAGTTTTCTCTATTTAACAAAAAACAGCAATGAAATTAGTCACATTTTAATTGGAATGTTGTGCAAAAGATGGAGAAATATCAACTGCAACTTAAGGGGAATCCAAACATAGGTGGAGAGTAAATGTAATCGTGATGCTTAAGTTGCACTGGGAAAAACTGAGAAGAGTCAGTGGAAGGAGGCGGGTGTGTGCTAACCTTTCAGATCTATACCACCGTGCCACATTAAAAGCATCAGCATCCATTGTGAGAGCAATGGACACGGTTTCCCTGCAAGGAGAGTTAGAGGAGGGTTTGATAAAAAAAGACAATGTGATACAAGTGCAAACTGAGTGGACGCAAAATGCATGAAGGAGGAAAAAAGTAGGAAAAGAAGGGGGTAAAGGTAAAGGGAGTTAGGGTGTGCACAGAAGATAAATAACCCCTCCTCTTTACCTCACGCTTGGCTGCTTCAGGATGGGGAGAGAGAGGGGACGGGGGAAGAATAGCAGGTCACAGTAGACAGTGGGGGCTTTGTGGGCACTTATCAGAGACTGATGGCAAGGCATCGGACCCATAGAGGAGACGCTGTGAATAGAAACGATGGCGGTTTGTACTGGGACAGGGCATGTGGAAGAGTGTAAGGAGTGAGAGAATGAAAGGACGAGGCAGATTAGAAGGAAGGGTGGCCAAAGAAAGAGGTGAGAGAAACAGAAGTGTAAGACAAGTGACTTTGAGGGAGTAGGGGAAGAAAGGGCAGGAATGCACAGGGAGTAGATGGAGCGGCGGCGGCGGCGGCGGCACAGCACCTTGTAGATCACTTTACCAACCTGAATGCACCTTCAGGAAAGACTGAGGAAGGTGGAACGAGGGAAGGAGGGAGCACAGGGACACCAACAAAGAGTGAGAAGGTCATGAAGAGGTATATGATATGGAGAGAAGGGAAAATGGAAGGTGGAGGAGGGAAAGGAGTGAAGAAGATCGAGTTACAAAGTAGGAGACGTCCAGTGTCAGGTCCATCAGGGTGGCGTTTCACCGGGAGGGGGAGTGATCAGCAAAAATCATGATTTGCAGTGAAAATGGTGGTGTTGTTCTTATGCTGATGTGATATTTCCAGTGTACATGGTTCTGTCTAACTTCCTAACCGCATCTCTTTTCTTCACTTTCCCATTCGTGCACACACAGACACACAAACACACTCAGTCAGCAGCAGCTCCCAGTTCCCTGCGGTGCACCCGCTGAGAGGGGTCATGTCAGACATCAACTCCCGTCGCGTCAGTTCTTTTTCTCCCACAATTCAACACAGCTGAGGCTGTCACCATGCTAACCTCCCCACCC
>JAPQRQ010000028.1:26351792-26363944 GCA_037367365.1 Apogon talboti
ACTGCACCCTAACAATTTTAGCACGCACACGTATTTGTGATGAACACTCTTAAGTCAAACCACACACACATGCACACACGTTCATTCACACGCCCAATCAAACACACACATTTGGATGCAGCGGCGTCCCAGAGGAGACAGACCCCCAACTGGTGTTGACCAGCAGGGGTGCTGATCCCGCGCTGACATTCCCATCCCAGTCATCTCAACCTCCCTGCCAGTTTACAGAATAGAAAAGGCCAAGAAACAAACACACACAGTCGCAGTTGTCTCAGTCGTCTGCCAGCGAGAAGAAAAACTTAACGAGTTTGTCATTCTTTTCCCCTCTATGCAAGTCTTGTCCCCTTTCTTCCCAGATAACTCTCGAAACAAGAAAACAAAAACTTCCTTCACGTCCTTGTGCTTGTGAGTTTTCATTCAAATCGACTCCTTTTTAAAAGATTAACCCATAAAGACCCAGAGCTATTTTTGTGTCAGTTCTCAAATGAATTTTTCTCTATATTTCACCTTTCTTAAGTGATTTATCACTATTTATTATAATATTATCTTCTTTATTTTGCACTTTTTTCAGTGTAAATCATGTATTTTTGTATTTAATTCACTGATCATAAAGATGTTCATTAAAGCTTAGAGTATTTTCAAAAGTCATTATATTAGAAAGAAAGAAAACTAAAGAAAATGTGACTTTTTCATTCAAATCTATTGTTAAATGAATATAAACCCAGTGTGTCCATTCACTGTCATTGATCCAACTCTATGGTTTTACTGATGAATCAATGTTGTAGAAGATGATGGAGTTTCCATGGTAACTACAGAGCCTCTGAACATCCAAATGGGTCATATCTGATGACTATGAAAAGATAACAAACTGCATTTTACACCAATTATTTACTTGTATTGATAGGATTAGTGGATCAACAGGTGTTAAACATTTTAGATCAGTAGATAGTTTAGGTAGACAGTGGAGGTTTGGGTCTTTATGGGTTAAATACTAACCCAGATCAGCTTCCTTTTCTTAATATCTGTAGGTTCTCATGATTTATGGGAATATATTAAAATGTCAAACTCAACGTACCATATGATAGTGAATGAGGAATATGTAAAACCCATTGAGGTGTACTTAACCTGGCATATACATGGAAACTGACCATAATTAAACCAGAAACAAGATGGTGAGAAATGCAAGAGCATGTGATTGAGAAAAAAAAAGGTCTTAATTTGGCTTCAGATTGTCTTTCCTTATTTTTAGAGGAAAGTAACCCTAGCAAGCAAGTTGTTTAGTTCACAATGTAAGTACAATACAAGTAACAGAAGACATAAAGATACATGACATGATAAGCTATCTAGCGCATGACAATGGGGCCGAGGCACTACGTAAACAGAATCTGAGCTATACTAAGACGAAATTTGGATTTTTTTTACTGTTGTTTGTAAAATTGGATTAATTTAGAAGTTTTCAGACACATTCCTCTTTTTATTCTTCTTTACACTCTATCTATCAAGAATAAATCACATTGTCTTCATAAGAGGTAAAAATATTTTATTCCAACCTTATGGGCAATAATGTATTATATAGTAGCTGTTGAATCCCACAAGACAAGACGCTAAACTAAAACTAGAAATAGTAACTGGAACCTAATAGACTAGTCTAACCTAAATCTTCAGTCTAAACACTGATTATGGTAAATATAAATACATTTTAAAAGGCGAAGCTCTTTTTGGAAACATTCACTGTTAAGCGTTATGGAAGGGAGGGGGGGTAAAAAAAATTAAAGCTAAAGTCTTGAGAAAATACAATGATTAATCATCGCTCATAATACTCTATGTCCAGATGACAGAGACATAATTGGCATCATTTGGTTAATACAATGGTAGATGGGACGACAATGCAAAGGCATGAAGCTCTGACAGAGCTGAGTCTGAGCAGCGCTCTGTGAAGCTGCCTGGGGATCAGTCATTGTCCCCCTGTCTCTCCACATGTCACCCGCTTGTTAATTATTACACTGTGATGATGTGATAAAAGTTGATTGTTGTCACTGATCATTTATAACAGAAAATCAACAAAAGTCAGACAATACTCAAGTCCAAACTTGATTCTTTTTTTTTTTTCAGGAGTGTGCTTAAAAAAATCTAGTTTAACCCTATTGGGATGAAATAAATAAGCAATTTACTGTAAGGGAAGAGGGGAAATATAAGGGGTTACATTTATGACATATGATGAAATTAACATTGCTTGATTAAGGAGTGCAAACAAGAGGACAATGCGGAGGAATGCAGCACTAACAAAGCTGAGTTTGACTGATGTTCTGTAAGGCAGCCAGTAAGATCGGTCATTGTGTGTCTATGATTGGTGGGTTGTCTCGCCTGCTCCGTGGAATCACCTCCAGCAACATGGGAATTCACCCCTGCTATTGTTTGTCAAAGAGAGGCAGAGAGGTTGCATAATTCACAGTAAAGAAAATCAGAATGTAAGGAGTAAAAAGTGGTTTAGACGTAGCTTTGTTTAGTTGTTGTCACCTTAAGATCACATCATTCAGTCATATACTGTAACACAGTCCTTTTTGCTGAAATGTGTCATATATGAATAGACTGCACCTCTGACTAGTTCATCTGCAGCGACGTGGTAAATGAAGCCACACACTGGGGTTCCTATTACAGGTCTAGACATTATCTTTTTTATTCCAGTATATCTGAGTTTCATCAGAGTTTTTTGACATTCCATTATTTCTTACGTTATGTAATCAAGACAAAAACACTGTTTTCAATGGGAGAAATTACTTTTTTTTTTCATTTATGCCTTTGAAATACTTTTTTGCTTCCTTTAAGGTTCAGTGGCAAAGCTACAAGAGTTTCTCGAAGACTATTCAATCATCAGGTCGTCTCCAGCAGCACAAATATGTTCTGTAGTATGACTATGTGTTTCTGAATTATCTATATGTTGTCGTCTCCTGAAAAATACCAAACACAAGAGTGAAAACAGCCTTAAATGGAGAGGTAATGTTATTGGATATTTTTTCCATAGCATGTAAATGTATTAAGGGGAATACAACCACCAACACCTACAATTCCACTCTTATATGTGATGCAGAGTTTCCCGCTCATACAGCTGTTCCCTAAAGACGCTGCAGGATAATAATGGGAGAAGCTGCCAGACGTTCTATTCCACAGTTCTCACATCTTTTAAAGCAGGGTAAAACCTTATGTGTTGCAAATTGGAAAAATCTTCAGTCGGTTTTACCTATCAATCTATAGAGCTATTGATCTGTTGTTTAACAAGCTGTGTCATGAATTTCTTTATGTCCATGTTCAGTCTCTGTCTCTCTTCTCAAAGTCATATCATTCCGAGTCACTGGTTAAAATTGTTTCTCACATGAAACGTGTTCTGCCCTCAGACGGAGCCTTCAGATGGGTTGGTGTGTGTATGTCTCCCTATGCATTTGCAGGGAGGGGTTTACATCCCAGACGTGTTTCCACGGTGACAAGGTGCTCCCTGCCGCCGTCGGGTCTCGGCCAAGTTGGGCGCCATGGTGACTGGGTGGTGACAGACTTTGTGACGAGTCCGCTGGGACACCATCGTTGGGTTGACCCTAAAAACACGCACATGCTAACATGCATGCAGCAGTGCATAAAATACTGTATGCAGATTGGGGGACATTCCAGGCGTTGTTCATGTACAGTATGAGTTCACACAATATAAAATATGCACGCTTAACCATTTCGTAATTGTTGTGTGGGTATAAAGACACATTTGCATGCATCTTGTGCGATTATTAATATTAAATTGAAAATTAGCTCTCAAAAGCTGCAGATTGTATCATCTACTTCCCTTTAGCAGTGTGAATGATTATAGGTTTTTATCTCAGTTATGGCCTCCAGCCAAATCATCCATTAAAATATCCACAGTGTAATCTTTCATTGTTGATGCTATCTATCAGTGTGTGTGTGTGAGAGAGAGAGTGAGTGTCTTAATGACTTGCCTCTGCACTGGGACAACCTGGTGATTTATATTTGTGTGTTGTTACGTATGCGCCTGCTTGTCTGTGTGTGAAAATGTGTGTTTTATTAGACACACAATCACCTTAACAGTAAACACATGTAAATATAACAACTGTGAAAGACATAAACAAAACTAAACCTCAGACTTCATCCTACTCCAAACGTAGGAGCCACAACATTTCTACACACAAAAACCTTGACCGGGAGGACAGGAGAAGGCAAGGAGCCACAGTTTGAGCCTCCTGCTGTGAGGGGTCATGACCCCTATCAGACTCTGTGTCAGTCTGCCTATTGTACCCCGGGTAGCACACAAACACACACGCACACACATCCACACACGCAACGCTATAACTTACATGGTCTCCATGACGATGGTGGAGGCGACAGTAAGGCGGCAGGATGGCGCTATATTCACTATTGTGGTGTTCTGACCCAACTTAACCGTCATAACATACCCACTGTATCTAAGAGAAATCTGCAGGTACAAGCATTATATTGTCACGTTTACACACAGATGAGAAAACGAGGGTGGAAACGCAAATATGTTGAATGTGATGTGCGCGTCTCATTCAGGATATTTACACAAGGATATATTTTGAGTTGTAAAGCAAATAAATCAGAATGGACTTATGTTTGTCATTCCAGAGGAGTGATATCTGGTGTTTTCACCTGATGTTCTGTTCTGTTTTAATATTGTCTTTAATGTGCAGGCCAGTTCAATGTAGTCACACTGAGATGAGTGTATATTATTTGTGTGTATATTTGTGCCAGTGTGTGTGTGTGTGTGTGTGTGTGTGTGTGTGTGTGTGTGTGTGTGTGTGTGTGTGTGTGTGTCTGCCACTGACTTTGACCATGAAGAGTAGATGAAAACTAGTTTTCAATAGCTGCAGCAGAATGGAGTAATGTATGATTCTGCTTGTATCATAAGTTAGTTTATATTGTCAACTCTAATACATCCAGTGCAACAGAGAGCCACCACTTCCAATACTTTACTTTTTTAAAACAACTTAACTGCATTTGCATTACATTATTTGTAAGCCATTATGAAAATGAAAAAAAAAAAGTGAAAAATCTTTTTGCAAAGAATATTGAGCCTTAAAAAAGTCTTTGAACCGTTCTAACTTCATATTTCAGTGGTTCGGTGTTAGAATGGACGTTCAACACAGCAACAGCAGCTTAATTAGTTCTTCTTTTTTGGCCTTTTTTGGAAATCTGTGCCTTCATTCGTCTGAACAAAGACAAACAACACTGATAATAAGAGAGGTGTGTGTAAATTCTCACACCAGGCTTGTGTCAGAGACTTTATCATTGCATATTATGTGATTTAACCATTTATCTGAGAATGCATCCTTATGCTCAGCTCTGCTGGTGATGTGATGAAACTCCAACCTAACCTACATGCCCCCCTTTTAGACAAATATAATAACTGGTGAGCTCAGGTTTATGTGCTTTGTTGACCTTTTTTGAACCGGTGGACAATTTGACACATTGAAACAAAAAAAAAGTTACAGATGCAATGACTGTAATCCACAATGGCTGCATTCTGTGTATGTGTTAGAGTTGCAGTTAGTTTCCTACATGCTGCCTCATTGGCTCGTCTTTCCGGGATACTTTAATTGAACAGGTCCTTCATTAATGTTATTAGGATTTTTTATTTTTCCTGCTGATATGATTAAAAATGTCTTCTGTGGAAAAAAGTCCGCTAAACACATCCTAAGATAAATAGTTATAAATAATAAAAGGGTTAGTTTTCATACAGGTAGACCTCGCTTCATCCAGCTCAGTGAATGAGTATCTGCTGCCCCCCTTTGATCAATAAAAGTATGACAGTGTCTTTGTCTTAGAGGTTTAAGATGGTGCATTTTCCTTACTACTGACACTTTTTGCAACCTCGAGCCAAGAATCTAAACGCAAAAAAAAAAACAACTTCATATTTCATATATATCATCTGGTGTCTTGTGTATGTTTTTCGGTTTTTTTCTGTATGAATTTCTTAAACCACAGCAGGTCAGCTCAAAACTACCAAATGTTCAATAATTTTCAGGATTATTACCCTTAAAATCACTGGTTGCAATCATGATACCACTTGTTTTATTTAAGAAAATATGAGATATTTATCATGGAACACATGGTGACAGGATGTGGCATTGTTATATCAAAGTCTTGGATATCTCAATAATAACACATTATTGCATTAGTGTAAGACAGGCATTTTTGCCCCATGGCAAAAATGTCTGTCTTACACTGGAACCAAAATTTTTAATCTCACGTGTTGTTGCTACTTTGTGACATATGCTTCTAATCACCAGTAACGTCCCGCCCCCCTCTATTCTATATATTAAAAAAAAATCTTTTTGTTTTGTTTATTTTTCATGAACACATGATAGTGATATCATGTATTCAAAGTGGCATTTAAAGGGCTAAAATCCTGAAAAAGATTGATCTTTTGGTAGTTCTAAGGGAGAAATGCAGGAAAAAGCAGAAAAAAATACTGATCTGAAGATTTTACAGCAGATTTCTTACAATGCGTTGTCACAGATTTCATAAGCGACGCTGATCAAGATAGTTACCGTCCTACAGATGTAAGTAATGTATCACTAACCATACTACAGCACCATGCAGCACAGACAAAGAATGACACTTACATACTTTAAGTATAGCGAACCCTAAAAATGTCACAAATAACTTTGAGAAAAATACACTGCATCAAATTCCTACTTTGAGCGTTTACGGAAGTTGTACACACTGTACTATCTTGGCCCAACACCCTATTCAACCCCTGGACCAATGAGTGAAGCCGGTGCAGCATTCTCCAGGGCCGCTGGAGTTCGCGGGAAACCGGCTCTGTTCGGGCTTTAAGCGTTACTGGATTCGGGTATTTAATAATTGGTTCTAACTAGGTCAGTATACTACAAATTTGCGTTTTATACGGTTAATACCAGAGCAGAGACGCACGTTAATATCGTTGCCATTGTCACTGCTGACTGCTATGCTAACACCCGACGCTAGTTAGCGAAGTGGGTTGTCACATTAGAGCACTGTGCTCCATGCTACTGAACAAAAAATACTGCTGACAGGAAAGACAAAGGGCTGCCGCTGTCAGGCACCAAAAACACTATTAAAATGAGTTTGTTCAATTTAGACCGTTTTCGTTTTGACAAGAAACCAGCGACGTCAACGAACCAACCACTGGATAGCGGCTCTAAAAGTCCCGAGTCTGAGAAGGAGAACAAGCCAGGTAACTAGCATTCCTTTGAGCTAGCTACATGCTATGGCTAGCAAGTTACCTAACTTTCATTTTTTTAAAAGCTGTTTTTAGACAAAAACTACAATTACACTGTTATGTCAAGATATAAGCACTAACGACACCGACTATAGCATTTTATCTTGTATACGAACATGTGTACAGAAATGCAACATTTTCTCTCACAGTAAGATCATTTGACACAGACTAGGCTCAGTATAATCATGACATTTTCTGGTATGATTATTAGAACTTGTGGGTAACATTTATTCTCGAATTAGGAAAGGTTATACTACATCTTAAACAACAAATCATCAGACATCATTGCCAGGAAGGTGAATGTATTCGTGTCTGATGCCTCCCGAGATTAGAAAGATGAATTCCGTTTATTGCAGATTTAATCAAACTCAATATTAGACGTCGACATTGTGCTCCTAGTTTGGTGTTAATGTTTATCTATCATGTCAGTGCATCAGTTTATATTGGCTAAAGGTAGTCAATTATAGAGGCATGCAGGGGCATGTTTTAGTCTGGCAGTTGACATATGATCCCCTTGTCTAATATTGTCTGCCTTTACTGTATGGCGCCACCATCTCTGATATCTGCTTTAAGGGTACATGGACGGGCCTAAAAATTAGATAAGTTAAATACAAATTTCCTTGTGTAGTTATTTCCATTCATATTATTGGTAGTTAACCTCTCAACCCCAACAGGAACCATCTTAAGTAGTAATATTAATGTAGCCTCTATCGTCTGTTTTTCTGTAATAAACACATAATACTGTCTTCACTAGTGCTGCAGAGATACAGATATTCCAAACACAACATGCAGTTTTTTTGTCATATTTTCCTTATATCTTGTCTTGTGTTGGTCATTACCACCACAGATGCATGTTTTAACTTTGATTTGCTTTCTGCTCTTCAGCCAAGATGAAAACTAACAAAGTCCCACCAAAGTCCAGCGCCAGAGGAGTGGTTTTTGAAGATGTCATTTCTATGGATTTAGAGGAGGATGAACTTCTGTCTGATCCAAACACCAAAATAACATTAACAAAGAAATCTATGTACGTTGGGTTTGAACATTTTGTCTTTTTTCCCCACATTTACTGGTACCTGTAATGCAACAGCTGTTTTTTCTTTCTCCTTCAGGAAAACTGATGGAAAGTCATCCATAAATATAGTAACAGATCATACAAATGGTGAGAATAGTGAACTGGAAGAGAACACGGACAGATTGATGGAAATGTTCCCTCAGAGGACAAGGAGTGAACTCCAGGATGTAAGTAGTAGTAAAGCTTAGACTTTGTACATTTTGTGATTCGAACATAAAACACGGCTGCATGTACTTGGTGATTAATCAATCTGTATCAGAAGTTAATAATTACTGTAAAATTCTAAATATTTTAACATGTGAAAGAATAGTTTGAGGAATGAGTAGCTATATTTTGCAAGGTGACCATCTTGGGTAAATGACTTTGGTGCTTAGAATACATTTGGTTTTGTATTCAGGTCATCAGAAGTACAGGCACGTTGGATGAGGCTGTATCTGCCTGTCTACAAACGTTTGGTGATCAAGAAGGTAAAAAAAAAAAAACAATCTATTTATCACTTACTTTTTCCTGTAAGGTGTTGTAGCAGGAAACGAAGCTTATTTTATATCCCATTTGGCCACATCTATGATTTAGTTTGCTGTTTTTGATAATACCAATTATTTTTTTCACCCCTAGACCAAGGCAAGAAGAGAAAGCAAGAGGATTCCAGTAGTTCTCAGGAGAACTGTGAGATTCAGGACAGCAAGAGGAGGAGAGCAACAGTGGTGAGACTAATATTATTATTACCACTGAAAAAATAACATGGATGGATTTTCAACATGCTTGTGCATGTTATTCTATGTACAACAGTCTCTTTTCTCCTGAAGGTCAGAATAATGCATGGTCGCTTTTAAATATGAACAGATATTTACATTCATTTTTTAAATTTATTTATTTAATGAGGGCTGACCCCCAATGGACTAACTGTGTATTCTACATAAAGACTATCTCAACAAACACTGGTTGCATAATAATGTATAGAATAATAACTGAGGTTTTATTTTTTTGCAGGATGAGGATCTCTGTTGGTATTTTGTTGACTTTAACTAGTGTCACAGCTCCTCACTTTGCGTCTATGATCTTTTCGTACCAGCAGGTTACATATGATGAGGGGAAAGAACCAGAATGGGAGAAACAGGAGGCAATGGTCAGAAGACTACAGAGAAAGTTTCCCGACCAGGACAAGGAGGTAAATCACATTGTCTCATACAAAATGTACTATATATTCCATGCCAGTGTGTGTTCCTTGTGTGATTAAGCTTGTAGTTTATGCGCTTATAAACACGTTGCACTAATATGTAACATACCAACACTACTCGCCACTGTCAAACAGACCTGTTTCTCTCTAACAGAGAGAAAAATAATGACAGCTCTGTCATAATTTTAAATAGCATTTGCTTCTAGATATTGTGTCTTTTAGCTGTTTGCAAACATAAATAGCTGTGGAAAGATAATGTGCCAGCTCATTCAGAGGAAAGTGGATCTTGTTCTTAAAGTTGCTGTCCTTTGTCTGTAGGAGCTGCGAATGGTGCTGCAGGAACACGACTGGAACGTTGAGGAATCCCTTCAGGTTCTGCAAATGTTCTCAGACCCAGGTTTGAAAGCAATAATTGAATGTCATCATTTTTAGTCTGAACTCATTTTTATAACTATTTTAACTAGCATGTTCATAATCTGTACTGACTCTGGTTGCCATTCTTCTGTTGACAGACGACAGCTTCAGCTCACGTGATTCTGAGGAAAAGAAATCCACCAAAGTGAAGAGTAAAGACAAGTCGAGCACGGACCACGGAGACACAAAGAACAAGAAACATCATGGAGACAAGCACCAGGACGTGAGTGAATCAGATGACAACAGCACAGATGCCACAAAGGACAGCGAGGATGAAGACTCAGACTTGGATGAAAGCACAGAAACCCAGAACAAAAGTAGCACTTCAACTCTCTCTACATGGCTTGAGAAAGGATTTCATCCAGTATCTTCATCATCCTCGGTCAAAAAACCAACTACCTCTTCCTCTGTGAAGCCTTCCTCCTCTGCCTCGTCCTCTGCTGCCCAGATGCTCTCCAGATTTGCCAGCGGGACCAGTATTGCCAAGAAGCAGGCGGCAGAGAGAAAGAAGGCGGCACGAGCCTCCGACGTACACGTCAGCTCCGAGGATGAAAACGCCGATGAAGAGGACATGGTTAGCAGCGAGTTTGAGGACTCTGACGATGAGCTGGACACCGAAGGCGGCATGACGGATTTGAAGAAAGAGATCCTGGCGTTCTTCCAGGACGCAACAATAGACGAGCTGTCGCTGATCGCTGGATGCTCTGTTAAAAAAGCCCAGAAGATTGTGGAGCTAAGGCCCTTCGATAGCTGGCACAGCCTGGTGAGAGATCCACAACAAGACCTCAAAGTCGCTTCTCTTTGTTAAATAAACCAGTTTGCACACGTTTTCAGCAGGGAAGGTGTAAAAAGTAAAGAGTCGCAGTCTAAACTCAGTTAAATGAACACCAGCTGAATAGTTTGTAAGGATTCATTCACCTTATTTACACAGTGAGTTCACGGCATCAGTGTCTACTCTGTTGAACACCTGCACTCATCACTTTCTAACCACATCTTACCTTGAACTCTCTTTTATTACCAGGTGTACGGCTTGTGTCATTTTCAAAACATGTTTAGACTCTAAAAGGCTTGTCATTGAAAAATCTAATCTACAGTCCTCATTATAACAGTTGGAGTGGAGTGGACATCTTTTTGTTCCCATTCATCGTGTGTGTTAAAAATAGGACCCTGTGTGTGACTTTTAACACCGTGTTCGTTCCTCCTCAGGTCGACGTCTTTCATAAGGACAATGGACTTTCAGAGGATTTACTGTTAGGCTGCAGAGTGGTCCTCAAGGAGCGAAAAGTGGTCCAAGGTCTCATGTCCAAATGTGAGACTATTTCCTCAAAAATGGTCAAACGGGTCACCGAGGTGATGGAGAAGGACACAGTGAAACAGCCCAGTTTAATCAACAGCCAGTGAGTAACATGCACGCAGGGTTTCATGAGTCTCAATAAGGTTTTCTTTTCAGTAAATTAATAAAATGCATAAAATTATCCCCGGCTTTGAAAAGGTGTTGCTCTTTCCAAGATAACCCAGTATGTTAAAATGACGTTGCTATAAAGCAATGGAAGCAAATAGTCATTTCAAAGATACAACTTGCTCTGTAACTAGTTGTCGACCATAGCTGCTGTTGTAACACAAACATATGTAGTCCAGTGTTTCTGCAAAAACAAAGCCTCTAATTTAGGCAAAACACAAAATAAAACTGAAGGATTATTTTATCATAGCTCATTGTGGTTTTAAGTTTAACATGCTTCAGTTTAAAAATATTGTCAGTATAGATGCTTTTAGGACAGGAAACATCTGTAACCATAGAAGGTCAGTACTAAAAAATGCTGAATCCTCAGGATTCTGTGTTTTTCAGAGGAGGTGAAAAGCCACTCAGATTTATGGTACCTCTGTTTACTCAGTTCAACCCAGACCATGCATGTCTGTGACAGAAAGAATATGTAACATAGATAAGGAAGGGAAACAGACTTCTACCCTGACTGGAGAAAATAAACAACTGGAGGAGTAAAATGCAAAGTAGAGAAGTACATTCATACTTTATTCTCACAATAGCCTTGTTGTGGAATTTTGGCTATTGGAGGTGAATAAGATGATGCCCCAAACAATCAATGCCTTTTAGTGTATTTATTTGAAGCTTCAAAGGTACTCCTCCTGCAGACTGCTCTACACTCTGTATGACGGGTACCTTTGAAGCTTCAAATAAATACACTAAAAGGCAT
>JAPQRQ010000028.1:26380162-26401947 GCA_037367365.1 Apogon talboti
CGCTAGTATCGATCCGATACCGATACTCACCTTGGTATCGATACTATCGATATTTAGATCGATACGCCCAGCCCTACTACTCACAGCGTGTCCTAAAAGTTTCTCTAAAAAGTTTTCAACTGGTTTAAAACGGAGTGGCAAGACTATTAACAGGAACTAATAGAAGAGAGCACATCAGCACTGTGCTACAAGCCCTTCACTGGCTTCCAGTCGAGTTTAGAAAATCCTCCTTCTTACATACAAGACCATTAATAGTATGGGTCCTCCTTATCTCAAAGATGCTCTGGTGTGGTACCATCCTACCAGAACACTTCGCTCTCAGAATGCAGGTTTAGTGGTGGTTCCCAGGGTCTCACTAAAGTACAACAGGAGCTAGAGCCTTTACTGTAGCTACCAAGCTCCTGTCTTATGGAATCAGCTTCCAGCTAATATTAAAGAAGACAACACAGACTCTACATTAAAGATCAGACTGAAAACATTCCTGTTTGAAAAGGCTTGTTAAAAATAGACTGAACCCCACAGTTTAGTCTAAGCTGCCCCAGGAGCAACAGTGCTGAAGGAAGTACAGTGCACTGAGTCCTGTCACCGGTTTCACTACTAATAATCTACAATATTTAGTGTACTTAGTCTGTTCACTGCTATTCACCCTGTGTCCCTTTTCCCCACTCCCCTCTGGGGGAGTGGCTACTGTTTCAGATATAGCCGTTTGAGGCCCAGTGACGACAGGACCTGAGGTGACCCATCTGTGTCCTGTCCTGACCTGTGACCCCGGACCTCCTCCCTTACCTTCACCTGTCTGGATGGACCTCCTCACCCATCATCTGACTAGATGTACCCCTCACCTGTCTGCATGTGCCCCCACCCTACTGCATCCTTACAGACTGGAACTACATCAGCAAATGGATGTCTGTCAGTCCTGGTCACATCTACAGCCTGTCCGTCCATGGGAGTGGATCTGTCCTTCACTGTGGTTTCTCTTTTTCCCACTGGGTTTTTTGGAGTTTTTCCTTGCCGAGAAGGAGGGTCTAAGGACGGGGTGGGGGTGGGGGTGCCTGGGACATTAATTCATTTGCTTCATCGACTGTTTAACCAGTTAATTATTTGACTATTGCTTATTTTTTTTAGTTGCAACACATTCAGTAAAGCTCTGTGAGGCCACCTTGTTGTGATATTCGGCTCTACAAATAAAACTGAATTGAACTGAACACTTTCTGCTGATGAAGCATTTTGGATTTTAAATGGTTCTGCTCAAAACAGGCAGAGATGTGGCTACAATGAGGGAAAAGGCCTCTGAGTGTTTCACACACTGGGTCAAAGGTCACATGGGTAGGTGTTGAAAAGAGAGCTTCCTGGGATGCTCGTCTTACCTCCCGTAGGTCTTTCTTCTCAGTCTGGAGCCAGCCATGACTTCTCCTTCAGTTTTTCCAGTGCTGCTGAGAGAAATGTTCATATATACAGTGAGGCGTTGCATAACATATCACATTCCATGAAACCAGAACAGGCAGCTTAAGACTAAGGAGTTTCTACATACTCAACAGCTTGTCTCCTTTTGATACATTACTGTACAAGCGATGCAGTCAATGGAACTACTGATGTATGGAGACCCCTCCCCTCACTTATTAGCGTCACATGATTTTCAGATATGACCTCGGCTAATCCTTCCAACGTGTGGGAATGGAACCTGACGTACACGGCTCTGCGTGCTCTCTCTGGTGCGGACCTCCTCCTGTGGATATTGCTGCTGTCAGTGGTGGTGGTGCTTATGTTATTGGTGTGTGGTCTCTGGTTCTCTGAAATCACTCCTCGCGGATCTTTGACCAGAGACCTGAGCTCCGTGGCGGGACTGTGCTCCTGCGTCTTTGACTTTAGCAGCCAAAGAAGGAGAAAGTAAAACAGTGTTTATTGGCAGGTTACCAGTCGATTAGCAGCGACACTAGAGGATGCAGGGAAGTGGAAATCTCACTTTATCAGGACAGTTTTTATATCTTTTGCTAAAGTCGGAGATATCACATAAATTGTTTGAGATCTGTGAAATAATCAGATAAACTAAACCAACTATGTAAAACCACAGCCACGTTTCTCTGCTGTGTTCACAAGATTTACTACCAGGTTTGTCTCCTTTGCCACAGGAATGTTAATAGTGTGTTTTTAATTTAAAGGCTTAACAGATGTGCTTAGCTGTATGTCTGTTCAGCCAAACAAACAATGATTCCCAGATGAACTTTATGGGCCAGAGCCATGGGAGATAGGCGAGATATAGGGAGTTCCTGGCTGTACCTTGATCAGGGGGTCGGAGGCATGCTGCGAAAAGGGTGGAGCATTGAGTGCAGATGGGGACACCGGGGCAGGTGGAGTGTACAAAGTTTGACCTTGGCGTTCCTACAGAAAGATAAATTCAATTATCTAGGAAGAGTTTTTCCAAGGCCAAACAGGAAAGTCATTGTGTTAGAAGCCAATTAATAAAGGACATTTAAAGGATGACATAGTGATACTTTAGAGCAGTGATGGACTGATAATCAGGCTGATTAAATGCCATATTGAAATCATGGTGTGAGGTGATTATTTCAGCAGCATCAGTGGCTGAATATTTCTCCTGTAAACAATAAATGTAACAACACAGACTGTAGCAGCCAGCCTTGGAAGACTACGTATGTCTACAGGCACACAAATATTTTCAGGATTTGGACAAATAATTAATTTCTCAGGCAAAAGGGTAGGTGTTGCTAATATATTTTTAATTTTTTTTTGAAGAGTTGAATTTTTATTTGTGCAGGGGATAGGAAGAGATTGATATTTCACTTCATGGAGACACAGGACTAACATTTATGGTGCTGTTTCTGTTCAACTGCTGTATATGTCAAGTGTGGAAAAAAAAATTAAATGGTAGATTATACGAGGGGGCTTCAAAAGGTTTGTGGAAAAAGAACATAGCTTTGACATGGTTTAAATGTCTGTACACAGATGGACTTAAAGGCTGTTATCAACGCTTGCAGAAGTGCACTGACCTAGATGGAGCATATGTTGAAAAATAAACACCATATCTTAAACCGTTTTTTTTCCCCCAACTGTCCTTTTTCCACAAACTTTTTAAAGCACCCCTCGTACTTGTGGTTCACCGACGTCTTGGTTGGCCTGTTTTTTTTAAATTGCTGTTATCTTGGTTTGGGTGGAGGGCACACCTTAACAATGACATCACCACTAATCATCTTAAATAGGCTTTATTATTCAATTTCAAAAAATAATTAAAATGTCAATTACCACGACATTCCACTATTTTTCCAAATCTTACAATTTTGAATTTGACAGATCTTATGCAACTAGGTCCTCATTGAATAAGGAAATAATTAGGCATTTTTCTGAGGTGAGAATATTCCATCCAAGACATGGAATTGCAGTTATTTATTGAGGTTTTACAGGGATTCTTTGAAATCTCAGTGTGTATATAGTACACTGTGAGCATGCATCTCATTTACTGTCTCTACCGCAGTCATGCTTAGCTAAAGGACAGATAAACATACCCTCTGAGATAGAAGCATGCTTCATGCAGAGTAAGGCCTTAGTCCATATGGTATGCACTCTACAAGGTGAGCCATATAAAACAATCTGCCATAAGGGCTATGATTTTCAACACAAACCTCTCTAGTTCAAATGACAAATAGACACACAGTGGGAACATAGAATAGAGATCTTTATTGTCCACATTGTGGAAGTTCATCTTTGGCCCCACAGAAACATAAAACCTTCACTATAGTGTATCGGAGCTGAAAATACCAGAACTCATCTCACTACAGGCTTTTCGTACCATTTTACTAACTAGACAACAAGAATCCTTTGGACAGTGCCTATGTTTTTAGACAATTTGCTGACCCTGACCAGATCTTGCACTTTAAAAACACTGCTGGTGACCTAAACTACATTGCACTTTAAATTTTTTTGTGAAACTCTTATTATTTTGGTTGTTACTAGTGAGGATAAATCGGTTCAGAAGATGACTGACAAAATTATTGCCTGTTTTTTTTTTCCTTAGGCCTAATTGTTATCACCGATCTTTTCACTTGTTTCTCTTTATGGTATGGTGTGTGCTGCTTGACCTCCTGGCCAGGTCGCCCTTGTAAAACAGATCTCGATATCAATGGGGAATGAAAATTTTACTATAAATGTGGGCAGGGGTGTATCAAGCATTTGGAAAGTGTGGGGGATGAGCTTTTGCAAGTTTGGATCTGGTTGGTTGGGCTTATTAAAGTACTGACGTGGAACAACCACAGCAAAGCTCTCTGCTCCTCCCTCTATCACTTCTTCATCCTCATCCTTTCCCTCAATCTGCACTTCTTCTGGTCTGCCTTCTTCTGGGCCTTGTCTTCCCTCTCTCTCCTCCTCATGTCTGTCCTTGGCCACATTCTGATATGCCTCCTATCAAAACATTTAAAATAAAAAAGTGAACACACACACACACACACACACACACACACACGTACCCACTCTGCCTATTTTATCACACATATTTCATAAATTTGACTGACAAAAAAAAAAAGCATTGCCCTTGGCCTATTCCATTTACCTTTGAGATTTCCTCTGCCTTCTCTGATACTGAGGCCTCTGATAGTGGCGTCTCCTGCCTCTTCTAAACAAGCGTTTAATAAAGAAAAAACACTTTTCAATTCCAGCCAAATGCCAAACTTTTCAAGTTAATTTCAGGGTGTCTTGCAAAAAAAGATGTCAGTCTTCTCCTGCCTCTTCCTTTTCTGCGTTCTGTAACACTGAGTATCCTAACAACAGGACAGAGCTGGTAATGGTGACGGTTCTGGTAGGACTGTGACATGCTGTGACTCACTAGAAACTTGAATATTAGCCATATTAAGAAGACGTCAGTCTGAGCCTACAAGATAACATCTTATTTTACAGCTCGTCAGCCGACTATAAATTAGGCTGCCCCTTACATGTATTTGGACATTCAAATATGAGCCAACAAACAACACATCTCACAGTGACAGCAATTTTTGTGCCACTTCTCAACTGTGATGCTGAGCTACCTTGAGTGCACTCCTACTAAACAAATCCTTTGAAGTCTCGAGGAGAGAGGCAAGTTGACTGACTGCCAGCACCGACATTACTAGCACTGCGCTGAGTCCAACCGGGTGTTTCCTGTGATTGGCTGGTCGATTTGTCACTCAAGTTGATCTGACCTATGTGTTTACTCTTGGTGCATTTGGGTAGGTTCCTACTTGCTTACTTGTTCTCTCTGGTTCATCTGTAGAATTTCAACCTGTCAGTAATTGGCTACTTTGGTTTATCTCATGAAAAGTGTGGGGGATGAAATTGTCATCCACATTTCCCAAGTCTGCAACGCCCATGACTGTGGGGGTAGCCCTACCTTCAGGTCCAAGGTATGTTTCAGTTTGAGGCGGTAAAACTCCTGCTCCTGCATCTGGATGAAATCCTGACAGCTGGCAAAGCTCTCCGACATCTTTTGGTAGATAAGAGTCCATCACACAGAGACAAACGCAGATAGGAACAGTTGAACTGATAAGAATTTTTTATCCAGAAACTATAGAAAAGTTACTTGGTGTAAACAACGTTTTTCAAGGTTGTGTAAGTCAAAGGTTACAAAGTTTGGATGTACTGTAAATTCTTCCTTTAAAAACTGGCTACTTGCAGGTAAAATACTGAGTGAAATAAAGTGTAAATTTAAGAACCACCTGATGTAGGATGGCCTCCAGCTCACTGATCCTCTCCTTTAACCGTTTGTCTTTGGAGCGAAGGGCCTCTAGCGCAGTGGAAAGCTGCTTCTTCTCCTCTCTGAGAGAAGTTAGCTCATCGAGCTGATGCTGGTTCTCCAGTTTCTGATAGAGCTTCTCCTGAACAAAGGAAAGAAAGCAAGAGGTGTTTACTGGGGAAATGAACGGTATATTTTGTGGGACTGAGCTAGGTTGAATTACTTCAGTTATTTTAAAAACAGACTTTGAGATTTGTAGATCTGGTAGAATTGAGCAGCACAAGTAATATAGAAAGCAAGAAATCATCAACTTCCCAGGTTTTTGTCTTGATACGTTGTATTATGGGATGTGTTTTTATTTTTCTTAAAATAACATTTCTCACTTTTCTGAATAGTTTAAAACCGCAAATGATGGTCTCATTTCATCAGATTTCACCTAGGGCTAAAAAGTACGCACATTGTGACGATTTTTGATAAAGTGATATGGAAATTGTTATTATGACACCACTTTTAGGAGTATCATGCAACCCAATTACACATTAACAAAAGTCCTCACTGCACATAGTTATTTTTGTTACAATGGAGCCATTTTGTCCCCTTTAGATGAACTGAAACAGCAAGAGGTTAACTGAACAGCAGGTAGGATACCAAACCTGTGGTCCAGGCACTCACGGAAAACAGTAAGAGCCATTTCTGCTGTACAGATGCATTTTGACTCACTGATAATAAAACCAGTGTTTCTAAATTCAGTTTCATGATTAACATATTGCCATCATTAACATACTATTGTATAACATTAACCTGAAGTGACATAGCTAAATGAACACTCCACTTATAGTTTCAGCTCTTTCACCTGGCTAAGCCTATCTGTCGTCTCCTCCAAGTGCTGGATTCTGCCCTGCAACGAGTCGATCTGCTCTCTCCTGGCAGTGATTTCCTTCTGCATGCCCAAGGCTACTTGAAAACCTAAGGAGACAAACCAAGGAAACAGACAGAGACATGGATGTTCAGAGACACAAAGAGGCCAAGTGACCAGAAACATTTTCAATTTGCGAGCAGAGGTTCAGTATCTTTCACAGGCTTTGTGCGTGTTAAAAGGCGTTTATGGTTAAATTGTATCTCTCAGACTGGAATGCAGGAGGGGAGGATTGGAAATATTGTGCTTTCTTAACCCTTTAATGCTATTTTCTTTGCTTGCTCTGCAAGAGTTGTTGGTTTTCCTAGGATTCATTAAACTCCAAAGTAATTCACTGTTATCTGTACACTTAATCATTCATGTTCAAAGAGGAATTTCATCCAAATGAGACAAATGTTTCTTTGCAGCTGAGACTTTTTAATTAAGTCCAAGTTTAAAATATGACATGACATCTCACCATGTCCATCAGCTCCCTCCAGGGTCCTTAGGGTGCTCCTGACCCGATCCAGTTCACCTTGTAGGTTTTTCAAATGGCTCTTTAGCTTCAGCACCACACCCTTGTGCTCGTCAACCTTACAGCTGTGGAGCCGCTGCAGCTCCTTGTGCTCCTCTGAAAGCATGCCCACATAAACACATGCATCACATCCACAGAGGGCCATGCATAAGCCAACACACACACTGAAGAAGGGCTTGGTGGACAATGTAAACATACCAAACATGGGTCTTTGTTGTCTTAACACAGCAGGACAAGAAGATCATTTAATTTGGCAAAAAAACAAAAAAACCCATGAGAATTGGACTCTTTCAGGAAACAGCACTGTGGTGGGCTATAAATCTGAATGAACGGGCTGACTTTAGCAGTCTGCTGAGTCAGATGAGATGATATCGAGATTTCATCTGACATATATTGGTCTCCTGTGCCTTGAATGTCCGATCATAAGCTCCACTCACTAGTAAGCCTGAGTAGCTGCAAACGCTGCACCTCCAGCTGAGTGGTGAGCTGTCGTTTCTCCAGGGTCTCCTCCTGGATGCGATGGCTCTGCTCCGCCACTGAGACCTGGAGCCGGCATCTTTCATGTTCAGCAGTGGCCAGACCAGACTTGTGCTGGTCTATCTCAGCCTAATAACAAAATGGTACAGGAGGAGGGAAAAGAAATTAATAACAAGGCATGATGGATGAAATCTGGGGCCAAAATCATATAAAAACTCAATAGTCTGGTATGTGAGAATTAAGGAGCATCTGTCAGAATTATATTTTCATTAGTTTATAATCATAGGAAAATGAAACTGATGTTTTTCTTGACAGAGAGAGCAGAGGGAGTGGGTATCTATTCACTTTGTCGTTATGGCATCTTGTGTTAAAATGCATTAATGTCACCTACAATGTTTGAGTATAGATCAGAGTTAATATCCCCTTAACACTGACTTGCATTGTTTTGCAAATACCAAACATATCTATCAAACAAATACATAACATATTGCTTAATCATGCTTTATCATATCTTACAAGCTTAAAAAGTCAACCTTTTGCACAATTTTAATAATTATTGTATAACGTTGTATAATGTCTAAAAATAAATGCAGAAATGGGGTGCTGTATTTGGCTGAGTATGGAAGAACATGCCTTTAAATGGACACATAGTGCCACCTGGTGCTTTTGCCAGTTACTTGGGACATTTGTGAGAAATTTGTGGACAGAAAAACATGATGGAATGACAAAGTAGTTATTATCTATGTAGGATATTTGTGAGACATGACAAAACATATGAGAATTGGAAAACAAAATTTATTGGTTTACTTACTATATTTTGTATCTGCAAATCACACACGTTAGGGAATCACAGGGTATTTGGTAAACATATTACACTATTATGGTATGTTTTGGTAGGAAATTAGCATTACAGATGATGCAGGTGTGTAACGAAAGCCAGAAGAATGATTTGGTTTGAAGTAAAAGGTGATCTAACCCTGAGCTGCAGGATCTCCAGTTTGTGTTGGTTGAGCTGGTTGCTGAGGAGGCTGTTCTCCTGATGAAGGTCCTCTATGGTGTGGCTGTGTTGGGCTGTCATCTGGCTGCTGCTCTCCAACTGCAGCCTGAGAATTTCTATCATTTTCTCTCCGTCATTCAGCTGCATGCGGAGCGTTTCTCCTTCTGCATGCAGCTTATGGCATTGGTTCCGAGCCTCATCCAGGCAGGCCACATGCTGCAAAAACAAGTATGTTTTGCATTTCAACTAAGTTGTGACAAACCTATGACACACACACTTCTTATCCACAGTCTAGCACTACATTACTGTGTTTAATCGATTAGGTCTTTTCTGCTGATCCACATCAGGGTGATCCATCACTCATATTTATTTGCACATGGCGATGAGCTAATATTTGTCTTTTAAGTCCCCTTACTTTAAAGTCAGAAAATATTTAAATGTCCCACAATACATAAGTCAGTTCTATGTTGACAGAGAAGTAAGTTCAGCTGGTGACATGTGCTGTATTTGATTAGGAAAACCAGGTAACTTACTTGTTTATAAAATGGGGTTAATGCATTAAAATGACCAGATAAACAAGGTTGGCAAGGTTACTTCTAAAGTGCAATTTCATATTACTTGTTACCTTATTAAACTCTTACAAAGTCATATAACTATGTTAATAGCTTTATAAAAGTAATTAGATTCATTCAATTACTTTTTTTCCATTTTATCAAACTTTACTACTTTAAACTATTTCATCTCCTTCTTCAAATTATTTTTTTCACTTTGACAGTGATCTATGAATTAAACTATTTCATCTTCTTCAACTTTATTCCTTCATTTTAAAAATATGGTTTTCATCATTCTCACACTACTTGAGTTACACGCAGAAATATTTTTTTCCAGGAGCAGTTGGCCTCTGTGTAACCTCCCAACACAGCGCTCCCATGGGCTATCGTACAGTGGTTGTAAGCTGGTCTTCCCTTGGGACCAACATTCCTCTGTGTAATGGCACTGTGAATACAATCCACATATTCTCATAATTGCATTAGGACCTCAGTACATAAGTAATTAACTGAGTGAACACACAACTGCACAACTATATTTGCACACAAAATTCACTAATGTTCACTTAATACACGTCACTGCATGAAAAAACTGTATTTTAAATGACAAATAATTTCAGTACATGATCATACATGTGTGAACCAATGAGAAGACAGTAACGCTCCTTAAATCAATACAAGAAACAAACAGAATGCTACCATATATAAATATACATTAAAGAGCTGATACTGAGAAACAAATGTTGGACAAAGGTTCTAACAAACCAAATGAAATTCTGAGAACCAAGGGGAAAAGTTTGAAACAAAGGTATATAAATAGTAAATTCCAGATGTCTACTAGTGATTCAGACTTGCAAAGATAAAGCCATCTTTTTTAAAGAATCTATCAGCTCCAATCCAGCAACTACTTCTACTTCCATATATTGCCTATCTTGCTGAACTAAATCCTAGCATATGCCTAACAGTAGTGGATAGAAATGTGGATAAATTAACATTTCCAACCACTGAAGAGGTTATCAGGTCCTCTTCTCAGTGGTTAAAAAGTCAAACAACTGCTCACACACACACACACACACACACACGTATTTCACCTGCTGAGCTTCTTGCTGCCTGAGCTGGAGTTCCACCTTTTTCTCCTCAAGGAGTTCTTGGGATTTCCTCCCCTCCTGTGCCCTCTCCTCCAACAAGGCCTGAAGGCAGGTTTTCTCCTCCTCAGTTCTACAAAGCTGCTCCTGGGCCACCTCGAGCTGCCCTCTTAAGGCCTTCACTTCCTCCTGGAGCTCACATTGCTGCTGCTTGCCGCACCTCTGCAGGAAAAAGCAACAGGCACAATGGACCAACTGTATCAAATCTTAAAAAAATAATAATCCCACGGCTGTGTGAAGAAATATAATCTTAACGTCAATCTCTCTGAGGAGAGAGAATCGGGTTTAACAGGGCATGTTTTATGATTCTTGGACACTTGAATCAAATCTTTCTAAAGATTTAACCCTTAATGCTCACATGGAGATGGAGGCAATTCAGTGTATGCAGACTGGTTTACAGGGTGAATAGACACATTTAACTTCTATGAAACTCATATATTTTACATACAACTGATAGAATTGCATTTACTCTTTGATATTACTACAGGTGATCTTACACGTGATGTAGCACTATTACTAATAATTTACTGCAGTAGCTACCGTCACTTGGCTAACTTGGGACTGAAGCTCCTGTACGTGGTTTTGTAATCTTTCTTCTTCTCTCCTGGCATCCACCAGCTGGGTCTGAACATGAATGAGCTGCTGCTCCAGAGAACCAACCTACAAAAACATAAAAAAAAACATGCAAATGAAACTAAAATTGATGAAGTGCATATTTTAGTTATTATTTCTGTCATAGAAAGGAAGAATTCCATCATTTTTGTTTATCCACATTGATAAACTACCACCATTCGGACCAAGATTTGGCAGAAACATTGGTTTACTACTCATATTTCCCGTATTGTAAATGTTCATTCTTTCTTACCTTATCTTTTTGGCTAGAGATGGTTGACTCAAGTTCACTGACCTGAGCCTGGTGTAATAATGTCTGCCTTTCTGCAAGTTCCCTGAGCACAAAAGATTGTTTAAATATCATACTACTTTTAGTCAGGACGGACGAACAGGCAGATAGATAGGACTGTGAATAACACTTACTTCAGCAGCTCCAACTTAACACTCAAACCGATGCTGTTGGTTTTAGTTGAACCCAGTTTTTCAGTCAACATCGCCATCTCCTGGCCAAGACTTGCAATCAGCTTTTCCATTCTAAGACAAATGAAGTATGTAAAAGCTTTCAATACTGAAACTGTACATAATATGAAAAATCATGTTCTTGTAACAGTGACAATACATTTCTATTCTTTTCTATTTAACAAAGGCTATTACCGTTCTTGCTTATTCACTCCAATGCATTCTTCTTCTACTAGTTCTTCTTTTTGCTGGACACAAAATATTAAAAATGTCAGACAGGATCTAAGTAGTGAATAATACAATCAAAACCATGTGGCACATGAATTACTGACCAAAATATTTTTCTTGTGTAATTTGTCTCCTTCATTGTTATGATGCCCTGCAGATGTAGACAGATGTTTTGGGATAGTACCAGTATTCAGACTATTGACAGCATTATGTTGGCATTGTTTCTCTCGAGAAAACTGGGCATAGTAGTCCTTTAAAATCTTCTCCAGTGTCTCTACTTTCTTGTTAAGCACCAATGCCTCATCCTCTGTCTTCTGCAGCCTCTGTTCCCCAGACCTTTTGGTGACTTGGAGTTCCTCCAAAAGGCACAGCATCTTTTCCATTTGATGGACATGTTCCCTCGAGTCCTTCAGTCTACAAATTAAAAGATCTGTGGTTCAAAGCAATTTGATTATCTTATTTTACAAAAGTAAAAATGTATTAATGTGTTCACCTGAGGTCAGACAGAATATCCTTTTCCATCTGAACTTTCTGTAGCTCAGTTTGCAGGTTCAAGATGGCCTCTTCAAAACTGTATGTCTCTTGCTCATATTGATCAGATGCCTATGTTAAAATGAGTGACAGATTGTCTTACGTCAGAAAATACAATATTTCCAATTGAGTGAAATGATGTGACATATTATGTTGTTATAGTTCAGATGGAAAACAATGGAGAAGTGATTTGAACTACATCAAAAGTATAAACCTTGTTTAACTGCAAGTCAGACAGCTGTTGAAGACTATCATCCCCAGCATTTTGCAAAACTTCTTCTTCAGAAGAACACACATCGGTTTGAGTTGTCTCCTGGTGTAAACTGTCCAGACCACAACCCAAACACTGAGTCACTACCTGGTGGTGGGCTGAATCCCCAGGGGCACCACCTGCAAAGACAGTTATATAGATATGGATATTGTTTACACTTTAGAAGTTGGTAGGTGAAAGATGTCTTGCATTAGTTGTTTCTAAATGCGTCAACACCAATTGTGATTCTTAAAGCACTATTTCTGACACCCAACTTAATGAACGTTCTTCAGCTTATAATATGCAAAATGTTGACCCTGTTCATACTTGCAAACATTGGACCTGTGACTACCTTGTCTGGCTGAGCTGTAATTGCCATATACATGGCCAAATTTTTCCAGTGTCACTTTGGTTGCATTTTCCACCTCTTCTTGAAGCTTTAGAGTTTCCTTCGTGCGCCTATCCAGCTCCTTGCTATCAACAAACCACAAAAGGAGTTCAGTAAACAAAACAAATTTGGCTAATGTTTCATAAATATGCCTCTACATTAAATTAGTTAAAAGAAAAGATTTGTTACCATAATGTATCCAATGTCAGACTGTTCAATCTCAGCGGCGAAGATACGCCGTGTACCTCTGTAAGGCATGTTAAATCAGTACTTCTAAACAAAACTCAATAACAGCATATTAGCAGACACAATCACTTATCAGGTTGCTCAATGACGTGGCAAAGAATTTATAAAAATTAAACTAAGCATTAACATTCACTTCTTACCAGTTGGCTCTGACACTGCGTTTGCAGGATGTATAACGCAAACGCCACTATTGCTGGAAAGTCCAACACTTAAGATCCCCGATGACTGAAACCCGGATGACATCTCACTCACATAAGAAACCAAGTCATTTATTAAAAGCCAAACAGCCCATTCACACGATATGCTGTTAAGCTAGCATTAGCAGCTAGCTAACAGGTTGCCGGAGTCGTTAAACGTAAAGTTTCATTACCATGGTAACAACATCCCTGCTATCAGTTGATATTCTGATTTTGCCATAGAAGGCAAAAGTCTAAACACCAACCAGGAACATTATTTGGTACAACAGTATAACAGAAAATCTTTCGCTAAATGGCATTATATTTAGAGCAAAAAAGCGCCGACACTTTGAAATAATCTAAACATCCGCTTTTTTCTGAAATGTATGACGCAGTTTAACACGCAATCCGGAGGCGTTGTCAGTGATGCATCATGGTATTTGTAGTAGTGTGAGTGTTTAAGGGGTTGTTTGTTTATTAAGGGCGGACCCTCCCTTCGGGGCTAGGGGTCATCTTTTGACATTTATTGCCCTTCCTCGGACAGAATATGGAAACATGAAGAACTGAACAGTGAAACTAAGTTGGAGCCTCCTTATTATTCTGCACATCGACAGCCTCTGGGCAAGGTAAGACGGCAGACCGATTCACACCGAGATTTACGCTAGCAGGCTACCCAAGTTAGCATTGACGTTGTTGTTATTTACCTGACGCAATAAGGTCTTTGGATGAAATACTGTTTTTCGTTGACCAAAATGTAGTTGATACTCTAACAATCTAAGTGGATTAATGTCACTTCTGAATTTACAAATTCCCCTTTTATTATTGACTACGTGACCTACTTTGTGTTCTCTTTATATTCAGTTCTATAGCATTTGATTTTTTTCACTCCTAAATTTGTATTTATTCCGCTTAATGCTATTTAACCTAACATTAAACTATAAGCATTACAATTGCTGAAAATAACTGTACATAACATCTATACGGGCATGTCAGAAATATGTATTTTGGGGGGCTTTAGGTAGTTTTCCAAAACCACACCTCCGGGGTGGCGTTAAGAGCTACTCCATGTACTCTGCTCTCGTCACTATTTAAGAACTTGTGTATTGATTTTCGTCTATATAGCTCAGCAGAACCAATGTGATATGATGTTTTTTTACAGAATGAGGGATCTTCAAGGCGTCGACGCTTTACTCTTGAAAGAGCTGAAGTCATGCTGTGCCAAAGAGCTCAACTTTCTTCCCAGAGAGACTGGCCTCAAACTGATGGAGTCGACTTCCACAGAGGTAACCCACTGACCTACTTTTACAATTTAGGCTCTCTGTTGATGGTGGTAAGATAGTATGTATTTACTTAGTCTATATAATAAATTATGCTTTATTTTCAGAGTCGTAATGGTGTGTCAGCGAAATGCAGAGACACCAGAGTGGAAGAATTATGGAGCCTTACCAGCTTCTTTGGCTACAGCACTCAGACTTTTGTTCAAGCTGTTAATTTACTGGACAGATTCCTCACCATTATGAAGGTTCGTTTTAATATTGTGGACGACTGCAGTAAGTTGCTCCCTCATATTTGTATATAGGTTCCTGGCTACAACTCGGATATGTTTCTTGACACATTCTTCTTCCCAGTGGATCTTGACTCACGTGATTAACTCATTTTATCACTGCTGTGCAATTATGTCAGGTGCAGCCCAAACACTTGCCTTGCATCGGAGTCAGCTGTCTTCACATCGCTGCTAAAATGGTAGAGGAAGAGAGCAATATCTCACCCACTCATGAACTCATCCGCATCAGCCAAAGCAAGTTCACTGTGTCGGACCTTTGCCGCATGGAGAAGATCATCTCAGAGAAGCTCAGTGTACAGCCTAAAGCTGTGACAGCCTTAACATTTCTACACCTCTATTATTCTGCCTTTCCACCCCAGTCTGCTGGAAGGTACATATCTCATTATTATTTAGTGACTTTAGCTGTTATTGCTGCTGAATATGCTCAATACTTTGCATGGAGTTAGTTATACAGATTCTGCCTGTTTTTTGTGGAGGATTACAGTAGGATTTCCTCTATATTTTAAGGGAGGAGATCCCAAGCATTGGCAGATTGGAAGCCCAGCTTAAAGCCTGCTTATGCCGGCTTGCTTTCTCTAAAGCAAAAGTAAGGATTGTTTTCAGGTGACAAATTCACAGTATAGTGGCAATCAGTTTTGAGTCCTCAGTCCCATGAATCTTTTCTCTTTGTCTTTTACACAGCCATCTGTGCTGGCCCTTTCCCTCATTGCCCAGGAGTTTGAAGCCCTCCAGTCGATCTCCTTGTTGAAGATTGTTCAGCAATTCCAAAGACATCTTAAGGTATACAAAGAACAATGTAACACAACTACCAAGGGGCAGCAATCACTGTTTGAATTGTGGAAGCATTTTAAAGTTAAAAGTAAAGTTTTAAAGTTGTGCCATTGACAGTGGTTAGATGGTAGCTCCAAAATATGGGAAAAAAGTAAGTCTCCTTAAAAAACTGAGTCAGTATTTTTTTTTTCCCCCCTGGTGTCAAATTATGGTTTTGTTTGCTTTAAGTTTAGTTGTGTCAGCATTAACCAATTCCATCCTCTCATCAAAATTTTGTTACTTCTCCTAAAAGTCAAGATGGTCTTGGGGGAAATGCAAACTTGATGTGTCAAAAAGATAGTCTACAGAAAAATGGGTGAGATTAAGGTGGTTATTCCCACTGGTTGCATTCAGCAGATATTATTTATCCACTGGTTATTTTGTTGTTTGCTTAAGATTATTTGATGTATATGATATCGGAGTGAGGTAAACTAAAAACTCCCACCATAAGTTACTGTAGTTTATGGAAATGTCTCTAGATGTCCTGTTTTGTCTGACCAAATGTTTTAATACCTTAATGCATAGTTAGGTATCAGATTATGAAAGATGGAATTAATACATTTCTCTTGTTTTGATTTCAAAGCCAGCAGTTTATTTCTTTATGTTTGTTGTTTAATAATCAAATGAGGGGCTGCTTTGATTTTTTTTGATTTGCTTATTGTGTCACGTTGTCAGCACCACCCTTTTAAGACTAGCAAGCTGTGGGGGAAGTGAAACGTGTCTGGTTGGTGACAAGATTTTCTAACTATTTCCGTCCTTGCTGTCACCAGTCTCTAAGATGAGTCCTGTTTCTTCACAGATCAGTGACAGCGTGCTTCTTCACTGGAAAGACCTAGTGGCAAAGTGCATGGCTCAGTACTGCTCAAGTGAATGTAACAAACCAGACAACAAAAAGCTGGTGTGGATCGTGTCGAGGCGAACAGCACAGTGTCTTCAGGCCAATCACTTCAGTGTTCCTTGTCTGCCAACTATTCCTGAGGGGAGCTGGGATGAGAGTGAAAGGTTAATAGTCCTGCTTCATTTCATGTTATTTAAATTTGACATTTGGTGGACTGCTGTGATTTGGGACTTGAACAACTGGGGGTAATGTAAAGTAACACTCTGAGATTTGAATGAGCTTTAGTTAGTGAAATGTCTGTCTCTGCAAACAGCTATACAGATATTGTTATTGTCTTATTTAATGTCACAGTAATATTGCATTTTACAAATATGTTCAAACTACTACAAATATTTTTTAAATTCTAGAGCTTAGGATCCCTATGATGAATGGGCGACAGATTCAGGGTGTACCCAAGCTCCAGCACCCCCACAACACTCTTGAGGATTAAGCAGTTCAGAAAATGAATGAATGATACATAGCTTAGGATGTGAATCAAGTATTGGATCTACATTGTCCATTCCATCTGAATTATGTGCCTTTGAGCTTCCTAGGCATTTCCTTTTATCAGTGTTGGCTAGTTGTCTTGATGGTTGCGCATTGCAAAACAGTGACGTCAAACACTGCGTCCAGACTGCTGCAAACAGACAAAAACAAGAAGGGGTAATGCTGGATAGAAAGGTCAGAAATAGTTCAGTAGTGCATCATTTCATAAAGAAACATGACTCTTCTAGGTGTTTTGTCTGTAAAATTATTAAGTAAGGGTGGAAACACCAGCAATAGGCTTTAATTCAAGATACGGCATGTGTTTTTTTTTTTCTGTATTTAAATGAAAATTTATGAGTTGTAAATAATGGACCAAGAACACCTTATAAGTACGGCCGATAATGGTATTTGTATTTGTAAATCCTTACCATACCCTGGCTGATACTGGCCTACACACCTCAGTATATTAGAGGTTCAGTATGTAGGGGGATTCAGGAGGATGCTCACAGAAATAGACTGATGCCCATAATTATGTGCTCATTAGTGTATAATCATGCAAAAATAACTCTTGTTACCATAGAATCATCATTTATATCTGGAGCAAGTCCATCATCCTCAGAAGAGACTTGTACTTGTTGTGTTTTCATTGTGGATGGCATCTGACATTAAGGTGCATTATGGACAAAATATGTATCGATTGTAATGAGGGATGTATTTTATTTGAGGCCACTGTAGGGGAGGGTGAGGGAGGTATTAACAGCTTTATATCATAGAATATTACACACTGAGTCTTCTGAAATCAGTGTCTTTTCCCAAAGGAACCAGTATCTTGACGTCAAGAAAAATCTCTCCTATACTAACTAGGACCTGTATTACAAACCAAAGAAATCATCTATTTGAGCTATGGTGTCCTCTTCCTCTTTTGTAGTGAGGACTCCTGTGAGGACATGAGCTGTGGAGAAGACAGCCCCTGCGGCTCGCCAGGGAGTGACGGCGAAGGAGCCTTTTTCCCCACTGCTTTCCGCCATAGCAGGAAGTAATGCATTACAGTTCGTCATGTGGTAGTCACAGATGTGTATCTAGTCTATAAACTGTAACTGAGTTAAGTTGGTGACAATGTTTCAAAGCCAACCTGTATGTTTGTACGCATCATGTCATAGTGCCGTAGGGATGCCTGCCAGGTGACACATTGATGTCATCAAGTGCCTGTGTCAGTTTCAGTTTACTGTCTGTTGGATTTTTTTGTTTTTGACATTTCGTTATAATGGAAAACGGAAAACTGCAATATCTCGGCAGCTTAATTGCAATACATCTCTGAATGTCTTTTTACAAGATGTTCTCTGTGTTTGTTTGTGTCCGATCTTGACACATTCCAGGAAAAATAGTGAAGCACAAGGGAAACCTGTTATGAAAGTTGGTGGTGAGGTACACTAACCGTTCAATACCAGCTAACATACTAGCACATCCTCGATCCTTTTTTTAAAAAACTTTTTTTATATTCCACACCGTACATACAGTATATACAACGTACTGCAAATGTTGGTAACATCAATGTGTATGAGTCAAAGTCAAATGTGACATATGACATTGTAGTGTGACAATAACAGACTGTATATGCATGGAAATATATGAATATGAATGGAAGTTGTTCATGTTTACCAAGATAAGCTTACTGTAGAAAATGTTGAAAAAAATGTACATAACTTGTATAAAATAAGAAAAAAAATCTATGTTTTGTGAATGCCACATAATGTCTATTGTATTTGAATATAAAGTATAAATTAAAAAGTACTTTTTGTATCAGTTCACTTGTTTTTCAATCCAATGGGAGCCATGATATTTCTCCAGATTTGTAGTTTAAATTTTTATACTCAAGTAAAATTCAGGAAATCCAGGATATTTGTGTTTATTTGTTGAAATGGATATTTTTATTTAACTATTTATGCAATGTTTATGTATTGACATCTCTATTTAGCTGATTAAAAAAATAACCTTTATGTGTATAGCACAAAGTTACAAAGGGCTTTACAACAAACCTAACACAGGCAATTAATATGTAATGTGGAATACAATAACGATGTATTACTCTAACAAATAGTTTGTAGAGTAATAAATGGCATACAAGAAGTCACTTCCTTCAGATATCAGTGGGGCTGGTTTAGTGTCAGGAGTGTGGGGAGGTGGGACTGGATTTTATTCTTTTTTTTGCCAAACACTATCAAAACTAATGCAAAGAACAAATATCCAGGGTTCGTACAGGTGCTTGAAATCCTTGAAAGTGCTTGAATTTCAATGTTGTGTTTTCAAGATATGAAAAGTAATTGAATTTTAGTTTAAGTGCTTGAAAGTGCTTGCGATTGTAACCAAAGCTACTTACAGAGAGGTGATACATTTTGAAAAATAATACTTTATGTCAAAAAAGAAAATTCCCAGGTGTCGTCAGGTCGACCCCAGGTACATGTTGATGTTAATCTTTGTCTCGGTGTGAGTGTGCCTGCAGAACGACAAGTACCTTCCCTTTTTCTGGATTAAACTTTGTGTTCTTTAATTTCAAAAATGTTTGCTATTATGAAACATAATTTTAGATGATTAAGGCATAATACAATGTACATCATTGTAATAAAAAGTGAAAAAAAATAATCATGAGTATATGTATTCCTGTTGATATGTATTTTACCCCAGCGACAAGGTGCTGTACAATAATGTGTACAAACCCTGAATATTTTTTTTAGTATTCTGTGAAGCAAACATTATTTGATGGCGATAGGTTAGTAATTTGATATTACTGGAAAAAAAAGACTTGAATATTCCACTATTTTCCAGGGCCCCTGTCAGTGATGGACCCTTAGAATCGTCATCACCTCTGTCCTCCTTGCACATCATTATAACAAGAAACCTAATAGTGACCTGGAATACATGGCTGCTTAACGATCTTAACAGCATCCCCGTTACAAAGATACCCAGATGCTTGTGTTTAAAAGTCAGAGTGCATCAATAAGCCGACTAGAGGCATAAAAAGCTCTGATCTTTCCCCCTTAAAGCCTCACCCACCGCACACCCCCTCTCCTCTATTTCTGGCACGTTCAGTTTATGATTGGACAAGCGTTTCTTTATGCGCGGATCCTCCATAACAACCCCTGCTCAGTGAACGTGTGCGTGTATATGTGCGAGTGTGTGCGCGCAGGCTGGATGTGTTGACACGCATTTCTGCTCCATCTCCTTGATTAAAGCGCCTGCCTGCCTGGAGGGGAGTCGCAGCGGAGTGTGAAGCAGCCAGGGGCTGGGCAGGAATGAGATCGGACGGAGCCGCGGCATCAGCAGAAGCAGCAGCAGCAGCATGCATCCCACCACCACCACCACCAGCAACAGCAGCAGGCGTCCATTTTATACGATTATATGAGCCGATAAGCGCCATCGCCACAGTGTCTGTATCCTGCAGATGGTCAGCGTGTGCAGTCCCGGGGATGACAACATAGGCCAACGCCTCGCTCCAGCTGCATACAGGGAATGAAAACGCTCCCAAGATGGTCCGCATCGCCAAGGCCCTGGGTTTGGTTATTCTGTGCGTCGCCGTGTTCATACTGTCCCTCATCAGCTATGTGTCCCTGCGAAAAGACAACCTATTCACCTCCTCTAAATATATCATGGGAGGCCCGAGGATTATGTTTCATGCAGGATTTCGGTGAGTAATTTTGTGATCAGCCTCCATTTTTAGGTAGCTGATGTGATGCTTCTCTGCACATATAAACAAAGCGGTGTTGGCCTTGTGCGCACAATTTCACCCTGGATGTGAAGTGATGCTCGAGCCTCACACACGGCACTTGGATTTTAATAGGGCTGAATATCTCCCGTCAATCAAACTGGTGCGCTGTCCATGGTGCTGATGGTGGAGCCCCGACTTTATTTGCACCATCAGGCTTTCAGGCGTTTCTGTATAAAGTTCTTTGACTAGTAATACTTAAATTCTGATTTGAGGTACTTCTACTTTACAGGAGTATTTCCGTGTTATGAATCTGTATTTCTCAAAGGGAAGATTTGTAATTTTTTTGAACTCCATAAGATTTGTCTGGCTTTATTTCTTATACAGTTCCACTCCTTCAGGTCCAGTGGAAACCTCAAATCCACAAATGTGATGATTTTTATTGTTTGTGATATACTGTAATTCTTAATGTTTAATCTAGTGGTTGAATTTAACATTCTCCTCCTTATTAAACTCTTTAAAAACCCTCTTGGATTCGGAAGCAATGCATTGTCACACAGCTGAAAAGAGGCCTCTTTTTCTGAGCTGATCTAAAGTTGATTTTTCAGAGATACACAGTTCTCACAGGACAGTGACTTTACAAAGATGACATTATCTTGCTGTGGAGAAATCGTACAGTATTGCATAAAGTACTTCAAATGAGCTCAATATAAAATATTTACAGCAGTAAAATGCAATGTACACATGGATGTAACAGTAAGAGTAATTCAAAAACATCACATATAACCCTGAAACATTGACGGACCATTTTACTGCACAAGGATCACTTTAACTTTTCATACTTTTAGTATATCTTGATGGTAATACATTATATGCAAGGCTTTGAATGCAGACCTTTTCCTATATGGAGTATTTTTATGGTGTGGTTTAGTACTTTAAGTGATATTAATGCTTTTGTTCACTAATGAAGAACAGAGTAGCAGCACCAATCATAAAGCACAAAGAAGAAAAACAGTCAATATGAGCCATGCAAAATTAGATCATGTACAGCATGTCCTTTAGGCGGCACGCTGGTGCAGTGGGTAGCACTCGTGCCTCACAGCAAGAAGGTCCTGGGTTCGATCCCAACACCAGTCGGTGGGGCCTTT
>JAPQRQ010000028.1:26409422-26441119 GCA_037367365.1 Apogon talboti
ATAGTTTGATTAGACTCCATCATAAATATACGTTACGTGCCTGCATATTCCTTCCATCAATGCCTCAATGTGTCAAATAAAACGAGTATTTTTCTCTGATGTGACTTATTTGAAATTGATTCTTTTTTATTCCATCACAAGTACATTCTGTCAAGAAATCATCCCAGATATTTACACTAATACCTTTTTTAAGTTAGTATATACATTCTTTATGAAGCTCATACTGCTCTTCATTCTCCTTCTCACCTAAACAATATACAGGTTGTTTATATAAGCATCATAGACAGCCAATACCAGCAAGACACTGTATGGACAGGGATGCTTTAGATCCATGTAAAATGGATCACATTTCCAAAGTGCTATTTCTCTCAAGAGTGTATCCAGATTTTGCTAATCTCAAATAATCGTTTATCTTTGACTACCACTGACTCACTTAGCACTGTAGGAAACAGTAGCATCTTTTAAAAATGCAGATAGTTGTAACTGCTGGTGATAACATCAGCAGACACATCTCCTCCTGACAGGCGCCTCTTGCACCTCGTGGCTGGCTGTAAGGCTGCCATTCGCTTCAGGGCTGTGCCCACCATACGTGCTCTTCTCCATTCTCTTCATCACTAAGTCCAGAAGGGTTGTCACTGCACTGTCGACATTAACACCCGTCACTGCACTCGTCTCAAAGTAGGGGACACTAAAGGACAGGGAGTAAGACCAATCTTGGATAAGAGGAAAGCACAATATGGGTGAAACATACTCAAGGCTGACACTCGAAGGTCATAAGGTTTTGCATATACTGCATGTGTCAAGTATCTGTTGAAATCTGCCGTTTACAGTTTGTTTAACTTGTGACTTCAATAAAAAAAAGAGAATAACCTACTTTTAACATTTGTCACAGTTCATACACTTGTGAATATGTCTGAATGTGTTATTATATAGGTTACTGTAGCAGAAAAGATATCTTTTATGAATCTTGAGCCTTTTTAGCCTCCAGTTCCAAATGTTAGAAACCACTGCTGTGTCCCATCAACTACTGACAATATCAGTGCAGCAGTGTTGAAATAATGTTCTCTAGCACCCTCTTGTGTTTAACCAGTGAAACAACTAAAGTAGCATTTAAGCAAGACCGATTGTATCACCTTCTGAAAGCAGAGACGATACTGTAAAAAAAAAAAAAGGAAATAATAGCAAAACGTATAATAATAAATATATATATTGACATACTATAATGATAAACACAGAATTGGACAAAAATATTCAACATAATTTCCCTATAAAATGCTTAGAAAACTTCAGTATCAAAAACAGCAACTTACAAAAGCTGAGCAAACCAAAACAGATGATTAGATATACAGTATGTTTTAAAAACAACAGCGCTGTACACTAACATTTAATGATAGAATTGAAAGTCAATGGAAATGCTCCTGCAAGAAAACTCTAAATTCTAATTTAAAGTGCAGCTGAAAAAAACAAACTCAGGAGGAGCTAAAAACTATTCTCTCCTTTCCATGAAATTCAACTCAGCTGATACACATCTACATTTTCCACCCTTTAGCAACTACTGTAGGTCACTAGAAGCGGTATGTAAATCCTCACCCGTATCTGTCTGCCAGATCTTTAGCCTGCCTGGTGTGAACGTTCCTCGTGTCATAGAGTTCGGCTTTGGTTCCCACCAGCACAACATCTGGGTTATCGCAGTATGCATTGGCCTGCAGCTGACCTGAACCAACACAGAGGAAGTTATTTTCTCTCATGTAATGTAAATATGCATGCATGTGCAAACTTCAAATTCTCCCTTAATCCCTTGCTGTTTGTGTTTATGCTCACTACAAAAGTGTTATTGTTCTTCAGGGTCTGAATAAAGACAACGTTTGATGTGAAGCGCAGCAGGCTGTTAAGATGACACATACTCATCCAGTTCCTGACATTGAGGAAGCTTTGCTGGTTGGTTAAGTCAAACATCAGTAGAAAGCCCATGGCGTCTCTGAAGAAAGCTGTAGTGAGACTACGAAACCTGGGAAATGGTGGAAAAATGTTATTATTTTACAGCTTAGAGCTCCCAGATTACTTCTAAAACTATAAAAATACTTTGATGGCAAAACATCCTGGTGAATATGTCACTAATTTTCACTTCTGATTGCACAATACATTGCAGAGGCTTTAAATCAATGTGTTCTATACAAAATAAACTGTAAGGTGCAAATTACCTCTCCTGTCCTGCAGTGTCCCAAAGCTGAAGATGGACTTTAAAGTTCCTTTCACTGGTCCCATCAGCACCTGTCCCTGTGTATGTCTAACCCAAAAAAGATAAACATAGTAATAATCACTCCAAAAATGGAGAATATTACACATTTAAACTGAATTATTAATCATCCAAGTTTGATCAGTTCAAATATAATAGCAATATGACTGTCAAAGCCCATGGAAATTTAGTGAGCTGTTACTATGGAGACAAAAAGCAACAGTGGATCTGTTTAACTTTAACAGCTAACAGGACATGTTCTCTCACACACATTCGCAGAGTTAACTAAATGTTAGCAACAACAATGAAAAAAGAGAATTAACTTGTGTCAGTTGTGCTGTACACATCCCAGAAGACTCAGGATAAGTTGAAGTAAGTCGTTAAAAGTAAAATCCATTCACTGGTCTTTAACATTTGTTTCCTTCGAGGTTATACAGTAGTTTTGATGCACTGAAACAGGAATAATGTACTTTTCAGTGTTGGGTCATGATATGGTCACTGCCCTGTTGTTAGTAAATGATGAGAGTGGGGTTAACCAGTTTTGCCTTGAATGTGATTGGTTCTTCCTTAATACAATAATACACAGTCTCTTTACAATTTAAAAAAATTATTACAAAAACAACTGATGAGATATGGTAATCAGATTTGTTCTATGTACTCAGTGGTAATCAAAGTTTTTAATCATAGTGTGTCTTTCAGGATTGTAATTAATTCTAAATAACATTACAGCTTTGGGCCTTCCCTTCCTAATAATTTGTTCTTTTCCCTCTCTATCCTCCCTCTTCCTCTTCCATCCTCCAGGTATCTCTGGTTCTGGAGCTGTTCGTTCCTGATGTTAGGTTCTGTAGTCCAACCTGCCCAGTGTCTGTGTTGTTTGTCCTTCTCTATGTTGTTCTGATGGCTGTCAACCCAGAACCTCGTTCTGTCAGAGGTTCTTTCTTATATAAAAAGTTTTTCCTCCCCACTGTTGCCCTGGGCTTGCTCTCATAGTATTTGTTAGATTTGCTCTCTGTATATATACTGTATATATATTTCTAGGGACTAAATTGAATTTTTGTCTCTCCAGATAATAATTCTAAGAAAAAAAACAAGGTCATTTTAAATTTTATGTCAGTAACACATCTCCAAAATATTGGGACACAGCAACTAGCAACTGCGTTTTTATACCTGTGTATGTAACTGTGTTTTTACTGCTTATGTATTATCTTACTTCTGATTTTATTGTAAAGCACTTCGTGAAATCTTCCTGCAAAAAGTGCTATATAAATAAACTTTACTATTATTATTATTATATAAAACTACAGAAAACAGAAATACTTAAGCACAAGTACCTCAAATTTGTACTTGAGTCAAAGTTCTTCCACTGTCTAAAACAAAAAAGTTGAAGATCACAGCTTGAAGTGTCTGTCAAAAGTTTAATTGTACAATTAAAACATTTTTTATTCAAATTAACAAAACATTTTCCTTGGGTTTGGCTCCATAGTACACACCCATACAAGTGATATTATCTTCAACAAAATAACAATACCAAACTGTTTAAGTATGTAACATGGACCACAAAAGCACCTGCTCCAATTAAATTTAAAAAAAAAAAACCTGTTAAATTATGGGTTGTGCAGATTTGCTGAGCTGTTTTCTAAATATTGCAATGGAGGTCCAAAAACAACTTGTCTCAATGTCTAAGCTATCCATGAACTTTACACTGAATTTTTCAGATAAAATGTGAAATCAAACATTACAGTTGTTCTAACTTATACAGAAATGTAAATAATAAAAACCCTGGAGGAACATGTCAACAGATGATAAAGGAATTTAGACCGTGTTTAACATGCCACTCACCACTCTCTTTTCCCTGAAGTCGATCCCTACAGTCGTTGTGAACTTGCGGTTGAACTTTTTATCGGTGTACCTGTAGAGGAAGGTGGTCTTGCCCACCCCTGAGTCCCCTAGTGCCAGCAGCTTGATCAGATAATCATAGTCACAATCAGCCATTGTGTAGCCGGGTGCTCCACCTGCCACTTCTACTCAGTGCAGTGCAGTGCTGGTTTGAGTTTTATAGAAGCTTGGAAGTTTTATAATACTCCCTTCAGAAAGTACTTAAAAGGTGAATAAACCTGAAAAGAAAGGTGAAATAGTTCCATCTAAACTGCAGTTCTCACTCGGAGGGTGCAGGGACTTCACACAGGCTTAGCTGGACGTCATAACTCTCCACTCATTAGGCGTTGATCAGAGAGGGACTAGCACATGACTTAAGCTGGCTTCCACATGAGCAGTCAAATGCCTCCCCAGACTTTTCTCTGACTTGCTGAGCGAAAAACACTGCTTGTTTGGCAGACAGAACTCCTTTTATTGACTTAAAGGGCTATGGGCAAGCAATTTAACACTGCATGACGCCACTCAGGTCACTGCACTGTTTCGGTTACTCTTACAGTTTGAACCAGGCAGCGTGGAAAATCTGATTTTATGTAAGCGGTGGTTAGCATTCTCCAAATATCCTCAGAAACACAATTAGCTTAGTATATACTCAATATTCAACTTGCTGGCAAATTTTCTGGATGTTTCAGCATTCAGATAAAAGACCATCATAAGACTCAAATTCAGTAATAGCAGGGCATGAGATGCAACCATAAAATCTGGAGTGATTTCCCATGCATAATTAGAAATCTAATCAAGCAGTCAAGGTTTATCGGACAAATTCATTAACATGAGGAAATCCAAGCTTTTTAGTGTCTTCACATTAAATAACATCAACCTTTAAACCGAATTAAAGCAAGATAGCTAAACATTTTACTCCATACATATTACAGCTCCTCTAACTGCTAATAAAAAAGGACATTATTTTTACCACTCTGTCTGCAAAAGGAGCCCACGTCCATTCAGAAGGTGTTGTATTACTCCTGATTCAATTAAATAACCACTGTCATGATGCCTTTCCCCTTTTTACATGTGATCCAGGGAGGAGTTTCACACCCAGAGCCAAGCAGGGCTGTGTGCATAGACCTGGTGTTTTTCTGGGGTTTCACATGAGCTACAATGCTCCATCAGCCAATAATGTATACCTCTGTGGATTTTAGTGGAAAACAACCACCAGCCCTCATTTCTAGAGGCTCAACAGAGTAATCCTGCTTCTTGGAGTAAACAAAGAAACCTTGAGTTTAAGATTTACTCCATCCTTCTTTAGTTATTAATGTCAAGATCTAATTGCATCTGTTAATATTTATTTACAAGGGATTTTATATTACAGGTGACTTCAGGTGAAATTTCAACATCTACAATAGAGAGGTAATGTAGATAAAACATCACAATAACTTTAAACTGAAGTAAGGACAACTTGGTTCAAGTAAGTTTCATTTGCTGAAGATTTTTGTGACAGTTGCATCTGCATCTTTTAACACATGCTACAGTCATTATTGTCCTGTGTTTGATATTGTATGGTCAATTTGTACCTTGTGATTGATCCGCTATGACAACAATATTTGCAATGTCTTTCCAAGTATAATGCACAACAGTGTCATCAAAACCAGGTTCATCATACTGTCATGTTCCTAGGCTGACATGATAATTGTTTCTCATTGGTTTTATTTATGTGTCTTTCAGATTATCAACATAAGGTATTTCTCCAAAACAAACCCTTATAGGCACACAACAGCCCAGTCTAACTGGGTTTGAAGTATTTCAACAAACTGTTTGCTTGGCTGCCTTGTCCTCCAGTCTTTTTCTCTTTGGTCACCAAGTTTCTCCCAGGTTTCTTAGATGAAGGAGCTTTCAGGACAGGCTTGTGTTGCTTCCATTCAGACATCAGCTCCCTCTGAACATCCGGTGGAAGCTCCGAAAACACCTTAGGGTCCACATTTACTGGGAACTCGCAGTCAGAAGACCTGGGGAATGACGTTCTCCCTTCTGTCATGCCGTCTTCTCCATGAATTGAAGTGCTTGTGCCTGAGGGCCGCAGTGGTGGATTCCATGTGGTTGGTCTGTCAGATGAATCCAATTCATTGACAGCGTCTTTTCTGTTAAGATTTTGTGAGTTTGTAAATGTCTGTGGGAGTGGGTCCGAGGGTGGGGGGCATTGTGGAGAGGTGTTCTTTCCTGGCAGGAATGTGGGAAGGGAATTTGTGTAGGCAGGAGATAACAGCTCCTTCTGGATCTCTTCAGGGAGGACCTTGAACACTTCTGGATCAACATTTGGAGGTAACTGACTCGTTGCAATGTTACATGTTTCATCAGGGTTCAATCTCACCGCGCTGCAGGATGGTTTCTGAAGATCAGACACACCTACAGTGACAGCAGGCCTGTGTTTTCTTGTAAATCCATGTAACACTGCTTCAGAGGTAGGAGGATTTTTTGAGGCTACTGTCCATTGAGTAATGCTGTGTGGGCCAGACTGATGATCCATGCTCCCCCGCTCTGAGAGAAATCATCCTATTGAAGATTTAAGAGGGAGGAGCAAAAATGATTTCCAGAGAAACTAGTTCCAAGAAAGGAAAAGGATCATGAGTCATGATATAACAGTATGGTTTTAAAAGTAACAAAGTACGTTTAAGATCTCTTCAGAACAGTGTGTTCTGACAGGCTGTGTGTATTTGGGGTACAATACCTGACTTTGTGAAGAGTAGATTTGTGACTTTCTAGGAGATGTGCTGTGACTGAAGAAAGACGTTATGGAGCCCTTTCCAGTAGCAGCAGCTCTGCAGTGCAGATTACTGAAGCAAACATTAATGAGTGTGAGGTGAAAAACAGCAGTGGTGTCGACCATCTTGTGGAAGAGCTTCATGGCCAAGGGGAGCAGCTGGACCAGGGCACTGTCAGTACTGCCTAATACAGAAGGGCAAAAATGGTTTCATCCAGTGTGTGAGGTGACTGTAGCTATGTCCACTTTTTATAAAATTATACAAGTGTACTATGTTATACATATGATGCCATATAGAGTAGTTCAACGCTTACCAGAGGGGATCTTCTGGCTTATGTGACTGGGGATAGGACACTGTCGACTCTCACGACTGAACCACTTGTTGGTTGCTGAGTATCTACGAATGGTGAGCCGGAAAGTTTGGGGCTGCCTGCCATCTTTGTGCATCCTTGTTTTAAAACAGATGATAAAAGTTAGATTCAGTGGCTCAAAAACTGTACACATAGTAGCTTTAAACAGGCAAGAAAACTGACCGACCTTTCCAATAGGCTTTTCAGGAGCTCTTGAATCTTTTCCAAAACATCTTTAGTGGATGAAATTTTCTTGAAGGAATCTTCATCACTGAGAGACTATAACATAAAAAGCACACAGCTGGTCAACTGAAAGGATCATGACAAAACAGACCCTCAGTTTAAATCAATACTAGTAGTGTAGTTTGAGTAACGTTTTCCACACCTGTGGGGCCCCAGTAGGTGTCACAGGTGAGTCGTCAACACCAAGGGCCAGATTCTTCAATCGCTGAGCACTGGGGCTTCCAAACTCTCTCACTAAATCAGCCAATGGGAAGATCTGTAGGTCCGTCACACTGACCAATCCCAGGGCCTGAAGTCTCTTGGCTGTTTGGTGTCCCACCCCTGAGAAGACATGAGAGAATAAATAACATAACAATAGCTTACGGAGACAATGATGAAATTAAATGTGATGTAGGTAACACTACACAAAACTGAAAAAGACAACAAACTAAATGTGTGACAATATGAAAACAGATATGGATTTTTGGTATCTACATTGCTTGCAGGACTTCTCATTACTAGAGTTTTAACTCTTAAACAAACAGTAATACTCAAAATTATCTTGATCAATGATGAACAATCTATTTCAGGTAAAATCTCTAGAAATTCATAGACTGCAGCTTCTCAAGAGTAAACAAGTTATTCTTTTCTTTCGTTTATTACAGAATAAACAATTTATTATTATTATTCATATTATTCATATTCTACATTATTATTCTTCATTTAAAATCTTTATTTAATCATGCGGCATTTTGGTGTATAAAACTTGAGTTGACATATATACTGTACCTGGTACTTTGCGGAGGCTGCTCAGGCAACTCACAATGTTGCTGACATCCTCAGGTAACAGAGTGGTTTGCTGATTTGGTTTGAAGGTGCCCGACACCAGTTTGGCCAGCAGTTTGTTTGTGGCGATTCCAGCGCAGCCAGTCAGGCCCAGTTTGCTGTGGATGGCCTCTCTCATCTCTGCTGCAACATGTGAACCTAAAGCCAGCCTTGGGTGTTTACTGGCTTTATCATCTGTATCTAATCATGGAAAGAGCTTGATAACATCAGCAGTTCATGGTCTGAATTTTAACCAGCTCTTTCAGTTTCTTGCAGTGTGAAACCAAAAGCTCAATGCAAATTCTGTAGTTTCATCTCATTTCCCATTTGCCAGGGGCCAGGTGCACATCTACAGCTACAGTACATACATAACGCATAAATATACATACTGATATGATTGTAGACGTGGCCCTTAAATGGGTAGCTGTGTGACTCTTGTGTTTGCGTGAGCCGTCTCTCCACCATCTCTGTGATGTCCATGAAGTTCTCATCAAATCCAAGCCTCTCTACCAGTGGACAGTAGGACATCAGCAGCTCTAAGGCAAGAAGATGAGACAAGGTACAGCAAATATAATCAAATAAAAAAATATGCTCTTAGAGTCTAGTATAAAAAGGCTAAAAAAACTAGTTCAAACCGGTCCAGTCTAATACAAACGGACCTTCTAAATTTGAGACTGTCCTGAAAGGAAACTAGAAGTGATCTGCTTATTCAGTGTTTTGATACTGTTGTTTTGCGTGCTATTGAATTTTAAAATGTTATAGTGAGTTGTTAAATATTTATTTGATCTGAACTGACAGAATTTTGCAAAGAAGCGTTATCATGGACATTAGTTCTTTTAACCACCAGCCAACACCATTTAAGTCTTAAGAAAAGTCAGCCTCTCTGATTTGAACTTTCTAACACTAAATCCTGACATCTAGTGCTGATAATTAAGCTACACAAGTTATTCTGCTGTTAAATTCTCTTGTAACTTTTCTGGTAATGACCTCAGATCTAGATTCATCACTGACTGCCTTTTAAAACGGTTTCCTCAGTTTTACAAAGTTCTTGTGCCTTACCTGTCACTTTATAGGACACTTCTCTGTAATGTGTCAGGTCTTCTCCTTTGACCAGCACCAGCTCAGGACATTTCTCCATTGCATCAGTCACATACATCAGCTTGGTGACACCTTGCTCTCTTGCCACATAGTTACATGTGACTACTATGTTTTTCTGCTGAATGCCTGATGAAATGAGAAAAAAAAAAAACAATACAGCATTTAACTGCTCTGAAAACACACCCATTTAGAACGTTTGTAGGTAGTCCACTTTACCTAAAGGAACATCTTTTAGAGCTGGATTTCTGATCATTTCTACTTGTGCATAGAAGCAGTCCAGGTCAATATGCACAATGACTCTATGTGCAGGTGTTGGTATCTTATTATCGTCTGAACCTAAAAAAAAAACGAGAGTGTCATGCATTAAACAGTCTTCATCAGTTGGCAAGTATGCACATATAACAGAGAAATACTTTTCCTCACTGGCAAACATCTATTTAAATATTAAAGAAAGTCAGTTTTCAGTTCTCTAGATTGTCTTAAAGTTTAGACACTTCACCAGGAGCTGCATCTGTGAAAATATCCTTCCATTCGGTGTCATCTTCTCCCGCCTCGTCCTCAGTGTTTTCCATGTCGATCAACGCCGAGAGTACGCGTTTTCAAAACTTTAATCAGATAAATAAAACAGATGTATTCGCAGCAGTGGGAGAATAACAACACCATGCACTGCACACACTACCGGGTAAGGTCTGTTTGGGTATAGAGCCCAGTTCAGCTTTGTACAATAGCGCCACCTACCGACGTGGAGGGCTTACTGCGATTTAAAAAATAAAAACGGCAGAAATTAAAAATAAGGCAAATTTCGTGCCCACATTAGTTACATATTAGTCTTTTAATCACAAAAAAATACAAAAATTATTATTGCGGTAATTCGTTATATATTCTTATTTTCCCCCGAAACTATATAAACGAGGCCGGCGGCACTTTCATGTTAATTTGAATCACCGGTCGGCCAACCGTCTGCCCGGTCATTACTAATTAACCCCGAGGGTCTTTGGCGTCGCTTACAGTCTTTTGGCAAATGTTTTCTTCGTCTGGTCTCTTTGCTAATATAAGTTGTCCTCTACAAAAACGTGGACTTTGTGACCGGCCCCATTGTCTGTACAAACATGCCAACGAAGTGGCAGAGATGTTTGGCACCTCACACAAATCCGTTGTCAACTCTGCAGGTCAGTATTTTGATGCTAGCTAAATGTTATCTAATTCAGCTTTAGTTATGTGTAGCTCTCACCTTTTGTATTGGGAAGTTAAAAAAAAACAAAAAACAACAACTTTAAAGACCTTCCTCCAAGTAGTTACATTTGACTGTTCCCCGAGTTCTGACAGACTTTGGAAAAACAGTATTTTCCTACAATGCTCCATGGTCGTGGAATAATTTTCAAAAAACTTTAAAACTACATGCACTCATTTCTGTTAATGATTTTAAAAGTATCATGGGGAATGCAGTGAAGGAGAAGTGTCACTGTTTTTCTTGATGCCATTACGGTTGAATACCTGTATTGTGTCTTACTATTTTATTGTTTTAATAAAACAATAACATAACAACTATAAAAGTTTTATAGTTTATTGTGTATCATGTATGTGTTTTGTATTGTTTGGACTTTGTTGGCTGCTACCTTGGCCAGGTCTCATTGCAAAAGAGATTTCCTGGTTGAATAAAGGAAATAAATAAATAAATAAGATGGATTCAAAAAGTCTTAAAACCCATTCATTTACAGCATGGTTTATGTGAAAATGAGCCATAGGAACCTACCAGAAATTGAATTTTTAACAGCTAAACTTTGTTTCAGTAATAAGTAGCAGCCCCCTGTAATGTAAGCAAGTGTTAAGAGTAACTTGTTGTGTATCTTAAGGGTAAAATATCCACTGTGATTCTACTATTTCATCATATTTGTAAGTATTTCTGGCTTACCCAATAGTAAACACCTTGGTGTATTTTATCCATTCTCACTTTTCATGAACTTCATATTGTGTCAATGATATGAATATGATTTAGTTTTTTGTAACCTTTTTAACAGGAGTCCATCTTGGTGTACCAGTGAAAGATGGAACTACAGATGACTGCCTCCAGGAACTGGAGCGGATCAACAAGGAGATTGAAAACGCAAAGCATGAAGTTGAAGAGGAGCAGAGACGACTGTCACACTACCGGATCACACAGGCAGACAGCAGAAATACTGCAGAAACATCCGATTTTTCTGTTGCCAAGCGTGTAGCAGTAAATAAAAAGCTAGACAGAGATACTTATGGACGCTATAAATGTGCTAAAGGGCACTCTCAAGCAAGAAAGTACGTACTTGACAATTCCAAACCAAAGACTGATTTGGAGTATGACCCTCTGTCCAACTTTTCTGCTGATTTGCGGTCCTACAGCTCATCAAATAACGAGCAAAAAGTAAAAAATGGACAGGGTTTGAAAAGAGGAAAACATGCCACCCCTAGTGCCCAGAAGCAATCCCATCTATATCAGAGCCCACTTTCCCAATCCCCCTCTCCAGAGCACTCTGACCCAAATGAAGAAGGCATTCTAGTTATCGATTTTTCTCCTTCACCTGACAAAAAGAAAAGTCAAACTCTGACATCTACCAATTCTCCTGTTGGCAATTTTCAGGATACAACAGAAAAAGATTATTGTGCAAAAAATAATCGAGATATTTCAAACATTTGTCACAACAAAAATTGTGAAAATACACCAGATGATGGGAATGTGATTGACTTGACTAGATATTTTGAACACAGAGCAACAAGTCCTGAGCTTTCAGATGAGCTAAGCCACAGTTGTATTGATCTGCTGTTGGAAGAAACCTTAAATGATGACCTGCCACATATTTCAGTCCCTTGTAGTGGGAAGATGAATCCAACGCATACACAGGATGATCTTCACAAGAAATCTCTCTTTCATAAAACCTCAGGTGTCAAGTCATTTTCACCATACAGACCATACACGAAGCAAACCCAGAAAAGTGATCAGCCAGCTCAGAGCATTGCTGATAAAATCTGGTCTCTAAACAAAAGTCTATCATTAGCACCCCAAAACATATCAAGCAGAGTTTCGGGACAGATGCAAAATGAAGCTACTATGGATTGTTCTTCACCTTCAGACTCCCAGCTAGTTTCAGTTGGCAGCCTTTGTGAATCCCAGTGTACTTTGTCTGCCTCAGTTCTAACAACAAGGGCTAAACCGCCATCTGAATCTACTGACCTGCTCTTGATGAAAGAAAATGAAGATGTTATAGTCATTGTTTCCAGCGGTGATGAGGTGGAAGAGATGGACTTTTCTGATGTGGACTTTTCAGACACAGACCCAGTGGAGGAATGTTACAGGATTTTCATGGAGGCAAACAATGAGGACAAGGGAAATGAAGAGCAACCTGTTGTATCTGTAAGTGTATCAAATATGAACCAAGGCAAATAGAAATGTATCGATAGACTAAATAAAACTTCCCAATACCATGTTGTTGTTAGTTTGGAAATGCAGCGAAGGAGAAGCCTGATGTAAATGTCAAACTGCAAGGACTGACGGGAAAGAAGAGGGTGGCTCATGAAACCAAACTTACAGAGGTACCTGTTATATTCACATCTTAAGTTTTAGTCTTTGAAATGTCACCGGTCACACTGAGTTAAATTTGCCACGTTTGTGTCCAAATATATCAAATTTTACAATATATTAAAGTGAAACAGATTAAACAGAACCTTTTTAAATCATCATTTCCTGTGGCACAACTCTCTCCATGTTTCGTACGATGTCTTATTTTATATATTTTGATTTTATTTTGTAAATGATTTGATCTTCTCAGCAGCCAGTGGCTAAGAGCAGACCTCAGCCCCAGGTGCTTGTTCCACTGCGTGGGCCTCTGGCACCTGGATCTGCCTCCCAGTCCACCCATTTCTCCATGTTCCACAAGGCGGAGCAGAAAGCCTCTGCGCTGACTGCTTCAGTGAAGGCTGGTCAGGCCTCCACCTCTCAGAGGAAGCCGGAGACTCCGAGCACACCTCCACTTCCTGCTCCTGCTCCCCTCACAATGCACTCACAGCAGACTCACTCGCATGATGGTATGTACCATGAATACATGATTATATACTGTGCTATTGGTTGAACTTAGTGGAGCACTTACAAGAATTGTATTTAAGTATATTTAAGTTACAAGAATTATATTTTTGAGGGATCAGTCATTCTTGTGTTTCAGATGTTATTAAAAATTGAAACACACTATTGATTGATTTTGTTAAAGCTTTGTAGTTTAATGTTACTTAAGGTTTTCACTTTTGGCTGGTACTCCTGGAAAAACCCAATATGATAACGGGAATATCTTAATACCGGTTCAGTGTTTATTATTATTATTATTATTATTATTATTATTATAATAAATAGAGTGGCATATTTCCGCTTATGCCTCCATTTTGGAGGCATTATGAGTTCAGGTCATTTGTCTAAACATCTGTTCCATTCTCATGAGCACAATGTCTCTGAAACAACTCTGAGACAACTGCAAGAATAAAGCAATGAATTTTAGTTTGATGATTAAAGGCGAGTGTTTCCTGGTCATCAAACTCAGCCATAACTTAAGTGAAACAGAATAAAATGACATTTTATGTGTAGACTCAACTGAACCTTTTGTCAGGTTCTTAACACATTTATGCCAATAATCTTGGCGCCCACCTTGAAATTGTGGGAACAGTATTGATCTTCTGTGCTCTTGGTTTGACGAAGTATGTGAAGCATCCATGTTCTGTAATTTGTAATTCTAATTAATTTTTTTGTGTAAATCCTGGTAATTCCAATATTTGTCGGGAAATATTTCAGTAGGTGTCAGACTCTTGCGAGTCTATCAATAGCTGTGCATAATTGCATTACAAGTATCTCATCTGCATTCATTTTGGTTCTTGATTAGCAGCTTATGTAAACTACATTCCCTTGGGAGCCACAGTGATTGATGTGGGCAACAATCTCCACGTGATCCTGCCTGAGGGGACTGTCCCCCTGCCTTCCACTTCCAGCCCAGTTACTTCAGTCCTAACTCCTATCACACCAGTACATACAAACCCTGTCATCATGAAACAAACATACCAGCCACCTGGACTTACACCCATTCGACACCGTACAACACCACCTGCAATCATTCCTCCTCTGCCACGTAAGCAGTCACTGAGCTCTGCTTTTGCAACCAGAAATGCAAATTCATGTACTCCCACACAAGTCCATGCTGCAGTCAAGGTAAGAGGAGAAAATTTTATTTGACATGTGTCTACCCGGAGTTAAAATGTCTTACTGACTGATTATTAATGCCACTCTTTTATTTATTTTTTTTAAGCCAGTGGCTACTAAACGTAAAGCAAAGCAGCAGATTGAGACGGTGAAAGTGCCCCATGACATCAGACAGCGTTATGTGAACATATTCACTGAGGAGTTTCTCAAAACCACAGCAAATGTAAATGATGCATTTCAGAAGGTGAGCTGGTGATGTTGTCGTCGGATACCATATTAAGTGACAAGCTGCAGAATGGAGGCTGATTTCCCTACATATTATGTTGTTCTTGATAGGCACTCAAAGAGGAGAGGACCATGTATAATCGTAGTGCAAACAAACTCAAATATCTGAGCGTTGCAGTGAATGCGTTGAAGAGGCTCAGAAACCAAAGTGCTGCAGCTGCTAAAGGTTAGTGTTTCTACTGTATAATAGAATTTTGTACATGAATGCTAGTAACAGACATTTTGCTCGAATTGACATATTTTTCTGGTGCAGGTGAAAATTGGGTAAACAGTCAACGATCAAAAGGCAACATTCCACTCAACCCAGAAAAACTCAAAGGAAACGGTGAGCATCGGTCGTTTAAAGGTGCTTCTCATTTCAAATAATGCAAAAGCTACTACATTTGCTCTGTTTTTTTTTTTTTGTTTTTTTTTCCTGCAGGGGATATGGCATTATATGAATGTCTGAAGGATTATATTATGAATGAAGCAATGCTGATTGAAAGCAACTTTCCCATCCGGTGTCTAGAAAAACCTGGGCGTGCTGTTCTTTTTAATGACAATAAGAAAAGCAGTTCAGACCGTAAGTACATAATTACGCACGGAATTTACTTTTGAATACCTGAACAGACATATTTATGCTGTGCTCATATAGTGTCACCAGAGGGCGCACTTGCCTTCTGCTGCGCTTAAAGTGTGAGCTTTCTTACTCACCACATTTTCCTATTATAATACATTTGTTTCCGTTTTACTGGTAAAAGCCTTCAAGAGAATATGTTGTCGATGTGGCTCAACATACTCTGTGAACCAAACGGGCAAACACACCCGCAAGGAGGAGTGCACATACCACTATGGGAAGGGAGTTGAGCATAGAGGTGAGTATATGAGTTTTAACAGTGTAGACTAGACTACTGAAATAACGGTGGATGTTTTTGAACTTGTCATCAGTGCCAGGTGGGGTGGAGACCCGCTATAGTTGCTGTGAGGGAGTCATGGGAGCACCAGGATGTCAGGTGTTTAAGGTAAAAAAAGACTCTTAACATCCTATAAAGCCCTCTGTAAATGGACCCGCTGGTGATGTTTAATATACTGTCTTGACTTCAACAGTTGCATGTCTCTGATTCCTTCAGCCTGGATGGGTTTGTGTTTACTGGAACTAGAGATCCCGCAGACACAAGCTGTCCTGGAGTCTACTCCCTGAACTGTGAAATGGTAAGGTTTTAGAGGGTCGCGAGCGAACTCTTGAGTTTTAAGAATTTCTAAGGCTTCAGATTGGACAGACAACAACTGACACAACCAAGTTCACTTCTGCAGTGAAAACAGAACTATCTGTATATGCCTTGTCTTAATAGTGTTACACCATTCAAGGTCTGGAGCTGTCCAGAGTGACAGTGGTCAACTCCAGTCTGCAGGTTGTCTACGACACCTTCGTCAAACCTGCTAATGAAGTTATTGACTATAACACCAGGTAATGTCAGAGAAAGACCATGCTGATAAGTTTGAACTTTGTTCTCCTTTGTAATAATTCCCAAACTGTTGTGAAACTTCAACAGTGATTTATGGGGGAGTTTAGATTACTGATCAGTGGTTACAGTTGAGTCACTAGGTGAAAGGAACTGTAGTGTTGAATGTAATGTCCACTGTCCAAGTTAATGAATGCAGGATTAGAAGTGTTGTCATGAGCTGCGGTAGGATCTGTATCAATATCCCTGTGTGACATTTACGGTGCAGATTTTCAGGCATCGGTGAGGAGGATGTGAAGGGCAACTGCACCTCTCTCCGAAATGTCCAAGAGACCTTGTTGAGCTTTATCAGCGCCGACACCATTCTGATTGGACATGGCCTTGAAACAGACCTATGTGTCCTGAAGGTGAATTTAAACTAAACATTTTTTTTCTCCCTGTGCTTTTACAACATCTGCATATAATGTAGTTCCACTTCAGCGCTCACAATGTGTTCTTTTAAATCTGGACTTTCCAAACCAAGCTGTAAAGCTGTGAGATGAAAGGAAGTTTAACACAGTTTCCTTTTGTAAGTCATTGTATTTCTTTTGATGTTCAGAATATCCTTCAGAGGTTTTAATTTATTCGTATGGAGTACTGTACTATGTTTGTGTTGAATGTTGACCACAAAATTGACTGGATAAACATCTGGGGGGTCACCTGGCACAAATTGTTTCCTGGATGGTTAGTTGAAATTGAATACAATTGTGAATGTACTCCTCTTCAAACATGGGTCATAGTGTTTATTTTATTCTGTTGTCCCTTTAAACACCAAAGTCGCAATATTGCATCAAACAACGTAACTGAATGAAATGTTGATATCAAAGTTGAGTATTAAAAAAATATATCTTTGGAGCCTAAAGGGTTAATGTAGAACTCCATACTTCTTCTCAGTACCATCTGGTTTGGTTTCCAGTCACAAACAGAATAAAGCGGTTCTCCTGGATAATGAGCTTCAGACAGTATGTTCCTCTCTGCTGTAGTTGATCCATGGGATGGTTGTGGACATATCAGTGGTCTTCCCCCACCGTCTGGGGCCCCCTCACAAGCTGACCCTGAACAGCCTCACAGCGGAACATCTGAGGCGGATCATCCAGGAGAGTGGTGGGTCTTGAAGGATAACTAGAGTAATACGCCTGTATATGTATTTTCATAATTTAATTTAATGAAGGTGCAATTTAAAAATAAATGGATCATAATCAGACTATTAAATTTATCTAAACATCAGCAAACATTAATGCATTTGCACAAGTTTTATAGTAATACTGCATTTGTTTTCTCCAGTTTGCGGCCATGACACTGCAGAAGATGCAGCTGCCTGCATGGAGCTTATGTTATGGAAGGCCAAAGAAGATGGAAAACTGAAAAAATGATGGAAATAAAGCAAAAATGTTCCAACACTGATTATATAAAAAGACAGATATGCATATGCCCAATATGCATGATGGTGTGAATGTATTTGTTGATTCTGATTTGAATGTTTCTACAAGATGTTGAGAGCTGTTTATTTTTTTGCTTATTCTAAGTTGAGCTTAAATGAATTTTATTTATTTTTTTTTCATTATCCTGAGTTGATTTAATTTGCAGCCCCTGTCATTGTGTGTATTACTATTTGTGTGTACACTGAGTGCTAAGAAATTCTGTAAGGGCTTAGGGTCATGGGGTGTCAAGAAAGTAAAAGCAGTGAATGAAATCCTTCATGATGTGTTTTTTTTTTTCCCCCCTTAAATCAGCCAATCAGCTGTCATCTTTTAATGTTAAATGAGCAACAGGTGCAGTTATCTAAATTAATGAACACTTGTTGACAGGTGTGCTACAAGACATACAAGACAAAGGAAGTGCATGATTTATTCCTCCACATAGAGGTAAACAATTTTATCTTGTAGGTGTGTACTATATTGGATAATACTGAGTTAAGTCATGTTTAAACCCCTTCACTTCTTAAAATGATTTAAGGGGGTTGTCCAAGTGTTGCAAATATTTTGTATTAATCAGTGTTTTGGCCATACTCAGATTCAGGAATTATGTTTACATGTGCCAACAATACAGTTAAATATTTGTTCTTTGTACTGACATGAGATGGATTCATAATCAGTTATTCTGCTTTTTTCTTTGTCTTCTCCTTCCGTCCACAACATTTCCGGAAGCAGAACTTGCAGGTCTTGATGAAGAGGAATATGAGGAGGACATTAATAGCCAGAAGGAGGGCAAAAACGTCCAAACTGTGATACTGGTACCAGGTAAGATTGTGTGCCTCGACCCTCAGGTGCGAAGCCCCTTTGTTTCTCATAGTAAACTCGATCCAGAACACTGCCTCATCTCGCGGACTCATTGGTCTGTCGTGGTGGATTGCTGACAGCAGCATGGCGTTCTCTTTGTACCTATGAAAGTAGACATAATGAGTACGTAGAAAAAGCAGGGCTGTTATTTTTGTTTCTTAGCCTTAACACAAAAGGAGGAAATAAATGAAGGATGTGGTTCAAGGGCTTTTACTGAATTTTAAAACTTAAATCTGTAATTAAAGTTTTATATCCTCAGGTAGACTTTGTTATGGGAGTCAAACTGTGAAAAGTCAATCCTAGGCTTCAGCATCTTTAATATGCACTCTTTAACATTTAAAGGGTGTACCAGTATTTATTTTTGTTAGTTTTTTTCAAAGTCATGTTTTTTCTTAATTTAACATTTCCTGAGTGATTTACTACCGTGTCTTAGAATATTATCCTTTGCATTTTTTATTACTGAAAATCATGTATTTTTCTTTATTTAATATACTGATCATGTTCATAAAAGCTCAGTAAATTCAAAGGTGATTGGGACAAAACATAGAAAACTGAGGAAAAAATGACTTTCAGCAAAATACATCATTAACTGAACATAAAAACAAGTGTCTACAACCACTGTCATTTATCAAATCACATGGGTTTACCGTTACATGAATAACTGTAAAGTTGACGGTGTTTCCACGGTCACTACAGAGCCCTTAAAAGTCCAAATGGGTCATATATGATACTGTTTAAAAGCTGGGAAATTGCATTTTACCTCCGTTATTTCAATGTATTCATTCGATCCGTGGTTCAAAACTTATTGGACATTTTAGATCAGTAGATGCATTTGGTCGTTGCCACTTGTTTAGGTTCTTTGACAGTTTAAAAGGCAGAAGGTAAAGTTAGAGGAATAATAGGTGAGACCACTTACGACTTGTCATTGATGACGGTGTTAATTGCATTTGTGAGATCTTCAGACTTCATGAAGCTCAGGTCCACAGTAAGTGCGACTCCCTTAGCTTTCATATGGACCATGTTGTCTGGCTGGTCAGCGAACATGGGGATTCCCACCATCGGAACACCGTGGTAGATGGCCTCATAAATCCCGTTTGTGCCTCCATGGGTGATGAAAGCTTTGGTCTTTGGATGACCTGGTTACACCACAAACATGAAGCATTGTTTGTTGGTGTCATCACTGAAGTTTGAAGTTTAGTATTATGTTTAATCTATAGTCATAGAATGAGCATGTTCTGAATGTTGTGACTTCAAGCTCCATTAAGGACTTGCTCTTGTGTACTCTATCCAGCCGTTCATTCTTATACGTTTTCTTTATTATTGTGTGTAGTCCTGGAAAAGTTAGATCCTTTATGGCAGCATGAATCACTCCCAGTGTACTATCATCAGTACTATTCTTCTAAATCTTGCTGAATAGTGTTTACTTTAGTTTATTTACCTAGCAGGTCATTCTGGGGGATCCAGTTGTATAACTTGGTGTTGGCACCCAGAGTCCTTGGTTTTTCTCCGCTGTATCTCCACAACACCTATTAATAATAATAATTAAAAAAACAACAGTATACCTGGTCATAAATGATTAACATTTTAACCTATGACCCTTTCAAGGTTAGCACCAAAGGTTATAATTGTGAAAATGGTGTTTCTTTTGACATAAACATCAAGTGTTTGAACCAAATAACAGCGTTGGTTATACTTTTAAATTCCTTGCCTGTAATTATGGTATTTAAATAGATAAAATACACAGAATTCTGCAACAGTAAATGTTCATGGCTATAATCAGACATGTATGTAGCTTCAGTGGGTGGGTTCCACTGGCCTCTGACCTTTTGTGGGATCTGAGCAAGAGCTGAGGCAATCATGTCTGCCTTCTCTGTTGTGATGTTCTTGATCATGGATCCCAGAGTGAAGACCACAATGCCATCATCTCCTGAACTCTGCACAAATTCTTCCATATCCTACAAGAAGAGCTGGAATGTTAAATGTAAACAGCATTTTCTTCACTTTTGTCATCATTTTTATGACTTGGGTTCATTGAAACAACAAAAAAAACAAGGAGAGTGTATTAAATAACTAAAAAAGAGAAACAAATCCTGGTTCCTTGGCCAGTGTACCTGTGAACTCAAGTCACTGGCTAGCTTTTAAGAGGTTTAGTAGCAAATACACATTGGCAACAAGAAAGCCCAAAACTAATAAGATTTAATTCCCAAATCTTCTTAAAATCCAGCAAAACCTTTGGAAGGCAGTAAATTCTTAACTATAAATCTTCCCATTTCGTTTCTTATTCTTACCACAGTTGATGAATATTCAATAAAAGATAAGAAATAAATTTTAAATATCAAGTGAGAAAGTTAAGAAAATTGTTTCTTTAATTGGAATAAAAGCGGCTTTCGTCTGAACCGTAGAAGAATGTTTATTTAACTTTCCTGTCAGTTTTGTCAGTTTTTATGCTGACATTATATGTATTGATACTTCAATCACTCACCTGCTCTTTATCAGCCTACACTTTATTCTAATTATCACCGGTTGTAAATTTTTAGTGCAGAGTACTCACATTTTTGAGCTGTATGCTAAAGTTGGCTTTTATTTGTTTATGAGGCCCTTTCTGCTCTTCACCCCTTCAACTCCTTGTAGTATCATGTGGCAAGTGATGTTTTTTCTACTGACATCAGAAAGTCTAGGTCACTGTGCACTTATAAACTGGAATAATGCGCAGAACAATCTGAACCTGCTTCATTGTTGAAGCACACAGGTAACAACTTTTTCCAGTACAGACAAAGTGGATTCCATAGTGGAGCCAAATACATTTCCTGACCTGCACTGTAATGTTGATTAACTGATTGTTTCCTCTATCTTCCAACAGTCTGTTCTACCATCTTGAATGTCTTCCGTTTAACATCCTTTGTTGTAGGTTATTACTGATTCTGTCCCCAAGATTGTCCAGACTTGGATCTCTCCACCGCTGTCTTTTCTGTCTGTACACATGGCAGCAATGCGAACTCCCATGTCCCCTGCAGCTACCTCTGTATTTTGTCCGTGAATGCTCATGTAATCTCCATGTTATTGAGCCACGCCATGTGATTTTTTTTTTCCTGAGCTGTTTTGTGACAAGTCCCCCTGAGTGGCTGTAACGGTTGAATGAAGTGCGACGATAACTCTACCTCTGGCAATGGTTTAGCAGGTCTACAGTGGATCCCACCAACAAATTTAAAGTTAGGGAGGAAAGGACGAGGGAATTCAAAGTCCCAATAGGTTCGCATCAGCCAGATGTCTGCTCTGCCCATCATCTCACAAGCGTTGGTGGGTGTACCTGTCACAATAGTAAAAGCTCTGTAAGATGTCTAACTTTTTAGAGTGTATTATTTTTCTAAAATAAAAAAAAAATGTTGCTTGGAAGTACAACAGTTAACCCATTGCAGGACCAAATGTAGTAATACACCAGCCCATATAGCTGCTCACCTGTAATTTCAGAGTAATATTTGTCTATTTCGTTCCAGAATACGTTCTCACTCAGGATGTCCTGGAAAATGTAGAAGAGAAAGTTCCACACTCGCTCAGAGAAGTCCATGTTGTCAGTCAGTTTACTCATGGCACCAGGGACAAAGGAAGGTGGGGCTGGAAGCTGACCACAATGCCTCTCCCAGTTATGAGCGAGGGAAAAGCGCAGGGAGAGGACCAGAGGGATGCCCAGAATATCTGCCACCAAGTCACCACCAGGGTAGATGGGGTCAGAAAAGAGGAGGTCGTATTTTCCCTGCCTCAGCTTCCGCAGGACTGTGTCTGATTTCAGCACACCGTCCAAAAGCTTTAAAGTGTAATTCAGGTTATTCTTCATGACACTCATGAACTTGTTGAAAATCTGCAGGTAGCTCATATGATCCATCTCATAGATGAAGAATCTCAAGGTATTGTCAATCATGGCTTCCACTTCTTCAAGCGACGCATCAACGTGGAAGGGTTCGTAGCTGAAGCGGGACGGCTCGCTCATGTTCATGAACAAGGAAGTGCTCTGGACCAGGACTGTCACCTGGTGTCCCCTGTCCACCAGCTCCTCCAGCACCGGCTTCATGTTAATCCAGTGGCTGCCTTCAGTGAACCACACCAAAATCCTCCCACCATTCGTGCTGCAAGCCAAACATAGAAGCAACAGAACACAAACGGACAGATCCTGCCTCCGCTTCATGGTGTCTGTGTGTCGAAGGAAAGCCTGCTCTGGTCTGATCTTTGAAACTGAACCAAGCAGAAAATTAATTATTAAGCAAACGAGGCACAACTCTGACTTGTAGTTCCTCTTTTGGGTATTACACAATAGTCCATATTCAGACACACCCTGAGCAAGTAATTACTGGTAAAGGGTATTGTCTCAGATTTCAACATACAGTGTCATTCAAGCTAAAGTTCCCTGATGATGTTATGGCAGACTGAGAAGCCAGTTGTCTGCACGTGGGGACGTGCAAGAATTTCCCAGCCTGCAACTAAAGTGTGGAAATGTGAATAAATGCAAATGCCTCTGAGTTGAAAAACATTTGACAGTTTTCCATTTCATAAGTATTTTAGGACTGAAAAAACCAAATCTAATTAATATCTGTCTCTAAAATATGTCTTTTTAAAGTAGAAGTATCCTTGCATATTAGTTATGTGGTCATTTTAGTTACAGTACTGGTCATTATTTGGTCCAATCTTTTCACAAAGACTCAAGTGCATGGTTACTATCAAACATTTACTTTTCACCCAGATTGTTCTGGATTTGATGCATGCTGTTCTCATATTGGGACACTAGAGGGCGCACCTTTGCTGTACTTTATTTTTCTGCAGTGACACTTTTTTTTCCCCTCCTGTTTTACTTGTTAAAGGCCTCAGGAGAATATGCTGTCAATGTGGGTTTACATAATCTGTGAGCCAGACAAACACTCCTGTGAGGACGGGTGCACTTAACACTGGAGGAAGAGGTGGGTATAACTGTTATGTACCTCAACAGCATAGACAAGACTACTGGAATAATTTGGGATGTTTCTGTCAACAGTAACACCGGGGATGGAGAACCGTGACAGTTACTGTGAGGGAGTCATGGGAGCACCTGGCTGCCAGGAGTCGGATTTGCCAGTGAGTGTTGAGACCTGATGAAATTATTGCGTAATTAATCTTCGTGGTACGTAAGATGGACCTACAGTGGTAATTTAGAAATTCTCAGCATCAAACTGGGGGGAAAAAAACCTACAATGGACAAATATATGAAAAAATCCTGACAGGCTGCATAAATAACACCAGATCTTTATCCTGATGGACCATGGCAAAAGCTTACACTGAACAATGTTGACCAATCTGACCTACTGAATTTGCCTACTATTCAAAGTGGCCACACTTTTGCCCCACACTGCACAACATTAGTGATTAGCTTCACCAGATCTACAGTACGCTCTGCCAAAAAAGCCACAAGTCCTTTTTCCTGAAATTAAAATGCATCCCACACATTAGGACTGGAGTGTATCATACAACAGAAACCATGGCCATGGCACTCATATTCCTGAGTTTCCTTAAGGTCAATGAGTTACACCACATGTGACCACCGGAATTGCACCGATACAACTCATGCACGTAAGGAAGGTAAGAACTAGAGACAGTTAAACATTAAAACATGCATGTTAATCAATGCTAAGACTCCTTTAACTGCACCATGAGACCTGTGCATGTGAAGAACAGAAAGTTCACGCTGCATTAGATGCTGTTTATCACTCTGCACTACGAGTCATTGCCGGTGATAATTATATTATTCCTTTTAGTAAGCTGTACACTTGTTTTTATTTATTCATAAGCTCCTTATTGACTGTTTTACCCCCTAGTAATACATTGGTTCTGTCCTTTATTATGGGCCCTTGTCATATACGCTTAAATGACTGGATTATGTTGTAGGTGCCCTATTCACCAGTGTTTATCTATGTTTCTTATGTGTGGATTTTTACTCCGCTATGTTGGGGAAAAAAGGCCTGTTAGTTGAATGAAGAGTGGTGACAACTCTACCTCTGGCAATGGTTTAGCAGGTCTACAGTGGATCCCACCAACAAATTTAAAGTTAGGGAGGAAAGGACGAGGGAATTCAAAGTCCCAATAGGTTCGGATTAGCCAGATGTCTGCTCTGCCCATCATCTCACAGGCGTTGGTGGGGGTACCTGTCACAATAGTAAAAGCTCTGTAAGATGTCTAACTTCTGACGAAATAATTTTTGCTAAATCATAAATAACAGCTCAATAGTTGAACCAACACAGGACAAAGGGATTAATAGTCCTCATATTGGAGATGCTCACCTGTTATCTCGGTGTAATACCTGTCCATCTCTGTCCAAAACACGACCTTCATCACAATGTCCTGCAAAGCATAGAAGAGAAAGTTCCACACTCGCTCAGAGAAGTCCATGTTGTCAGTCAGTTTACTCATGGCACCAGGGACAAAGGAAGGTGGGGCTGGTAGCTGACCACACTGCCTCTCCCAGTTATTAGCGAAGGAAAACCGCAGGGAGAAGACCAGAGGGATGCCCAGAATATCTGCCACCAAGTCACTGCCGGGGTAGATGGGGTCAGAAAAAAGAAGGTCGAATTTTCCCTCCTTCAGCTTCTTCATGAGTGTGTCTGATTTCAGCACGCCTTCCAAAAACTTTAAAGTGTATTGCATGTCAGTCTTCATGAGTTCAATGAATCTGAGGTAAATCTGAAGGTAATTCATATGATCCATCTCATACATGGAGAAGTGAAGGAACTCGTCCAGAAAGGCTTCCATTTCCTGTAGTGACACGTCAACATCAAAGGGTTCGTAGCTGAAGCGGGAAGGCTCACTCGTGTTCATGAACAAGGAGGCACTTGGGACCAGGACCGTCACCTGGTGTCCCCTGTCCACCAGCTCCTCCAGCACCGGCTTCATGTTAATCCAGTGGCTGCCTTCAGTGAACCACACCAAAATCCTCCCACCATTCGTGCTGCATGCCAAACATAGTATCAACAGAACACAAACGGACAGGTCCTGCCGCTGCTTCATGGTAGCTGTGTGTCAAAGGAAAGCCTGCTCTGGTCTGATCTTTGAAATAGTGCACTCAGAAAATTATTAACCAAACACGGCAGAAGTCTGGCTTGAAATTCCTATTTGTGGAATATGACACAATAGATAACAGTTGAACCCTGAGCTAGTAATTACACATAAAGGGTAATGGCTGAAACGCCCACAGATAGCATGAAATAAATTAGAGTCCTCTGTTAGAGCAGCCTGTAAAAAGTATTTGATAGCTCGAACTGATTGAGTCAAATAACACAAAAGGAGAATGCTTATAGTTCAGTGGGCTTGGACTTGATTTAAGGAAGTGGTGTACATGTGGGTGCCGGACAAGAATTTCCCTGCATACAACTAATGTGTGGAAATGAGAACAAATGGCTTTGGACTATGTTAAAGTGTGAATGAGAAGTTAAGCAGCTATGAGGAAAAGATTAAGAAACCATGACATACCATAGTAACAAGTGTTTTACGATTAGTTAGACTGAAATACACAAACTGTTTGTGGGTTTCAGAGGACAAACCCAGCTGAATTAAAGATATTAATAACACTGTCTTTATTTACTATGAAGTGTTTGGGATAGATTAGTGCGAAGTCAGTCTTGGTTCCACAAATATATAGTGTTGACTTGTCTTTTTCTAGATTGGTATGATTTGACTTTAAAGTTTTCAGTTCTTTTTAATCTATATTGTAACAAAATATAAAGAAATCTCAAAGTGTTTTACATACTTCAAGACCTTTACAGTGTAGATGAAAAAAACCCGCTGAAGCTTGGATTTGTCAACACTACGGAGGGAAAAAAAAACTTTTACAGGGCAGGGAGAAGTGGTCATGGGCTACAGCTGCAAAACAAACAATGTTCAAGGTCAGGTTTTATCAAAAAAGGAAGGTTCCTCTTCATTGTCCTCAGAATTAGTGGAATGATTGCCGGTCCACACAATTATATCTCTCCTAGTAACCGATCATGAAACATGCTGTACATCATTGTGCTGTTAAAGCTGCAAGAGCTGAAAATAGGGTGGGGGTGCCTTAATTTGATAATACCCACCTATCCTGTGAAGGTCTGTTCAATCCAAATCAATAGACTAAATATAAATTTAGATGACCTGACACCATTTTTGTGGCTTCACTTTTCTACGTTACATGTCACACTGACAGCATCTCATCACCAATATACTGTCAATCATATATTTAACACCCCCCTTCCCCCCAAATATCTCAAAACACCTGTGATCAGGCAAAATTTGGGCGTCATAAGATAGATGTTCAGGGGTCTGACAACACAGGCCACTTGAATACCACTTGAATTACAATATGCAATATACAATATGAAATATGAGCATCCAGTTCAGTGTGTGAGATTTAGTAGGGTCTAACTGCAGATAGGGAATATATTTAAAATTATGTTTTCTTTAGTGAATAATCACCTGCTATTTTGAGTCATGTTTGCAGTAGGAGCAGGTTCCGTACATGGAATGTGTAATGTTGGCTGTCGTAACATAAGACTACCTCTGCTTTTACAGTGTCAGAGTGTGTTACCATCACCTACTGTGCACAAGTGTGGACCAGAGAAATGCTCTTAACTAAAAAATCCAAACCAAACGATGGCACCAAGGAAGGCCTTGCATTTTTTAACTTTTTAGTGGCCACCACTAGATGCCACTAATATCATACACTATAACTTGAAGTGTTTTGGTCAAGCTGTAAACTCTTTGGTTCCTAAACCTTCAGTTGTTTGGTCTGATTGGAGGTCAAAAGTGAATCAATCCTCATAGACCCCCACGTAAACATGCTCTGCCAGTTAGTTCAGCTAGTGCTAATTAGTGAGTGGCGTTTTCAACAAGTTAGCATTACCTTGGCAAGTTTCACACTTTGCACTTCCCCAGCTCCACCTTCTTATCCAAATATGGTCACTTCAAGAAAAGTGACTCGAGGCTTCAAATTGGGTGACACTACAGAGGCTTTACAAACAATTGAATACCCTCACCCTTCAGCCCACGTTCCCAAGGAGGTAGGGGAGCTTGTGGTGGCTGATTCAAGAACCAGAAAAGCACAAAAAACCCTCTCAGGAGTCAGTTTGGTTTAGTGTTTGAGGGCTGGCTAAAAAGCATTACAGTGCAACATGACAGACTCTATGGAGGAACCCCTGCTTCCTCTGCAGGTATAGTATAATGGTCTATTCTAAGCTAGTGAAAAAACATGTTATTTTTAAGTGGCTTTACAGTGGTGTAAATATAGTCATAATATTATTTTTCATTTCTGCCAAAGTATCCTTCTATTCCCTGTACCATAAAGCATCACAGTGCCTTTGCACAGCCTTGCAGAGCCGTTCGCTGTAAACTTGTTCAGAAAAGTATCTCAAACTCAAATGAGGCAGCTGATTTCAGACACTGACAGGGGCCAGAGGGGTCGCATTAGAGAGGCAGGGGAGACTTGTGTTGTTTTTTGGGGAAATGTCACCACAGACTGTGAGGGCGTCTAAATCTTACTCTGGGTGTTTTGGCCCCCTCATTAACATTGTAGATTCCTTTTGAGGTTGATTTCAGGAGCGTCTGGAAAAACAATAAGCATTTGAATATTGAATTCAATGCCCTGTTGAGGGAGTCAGTGGCTATTCATGGTGTAGAAGTGTGTTTGTTGCTTCAGACCTCCCCTGGTGATGCTGCGAGTGTGACAGGAACCGTAAACAAATATGTGCTGTATTAATGATGATTACACTGGGCTGTTCCATGCAAAAATACTGCATCATTTAGACTAACTGTGCGTTTGCCCTTTTAATTTTCTCGGGCATCCAACCATCCACCCCTTTCTCATTACATTCTTTTTTAGTTCTTTCCCATTGGTGCTGCCTCTCCTTCCTTCCTTCTTCCTCGCTCTGTCTTTGCACCATGGGGTAAGGGGTTACAGCGCATTGCTTTTTGAAGTAGATATTTGCATAATCAGATTAGGATGCGTGATTGTCAGTGGGCTCCCCCATCAGAGGGTGCTCCAGAGGAGAGAGGGTGCTGTCCAGCCCAACAATGGAGGACTCACCCTCCTCTCTCACCCTCCAACCAGCCTGCACCTGCATCCCACCCACCCGGGCTGCAGGTCGGGCCCGCGACGTTAGTCCGCACTTGGAGGGAATGACTTGCAGCCGTGAGAGAGAGTGAAGGATGGGGCGGGGGTGGGGGTGGGGGGGTTCGAGTGGGAGGGCAGGGGTTGAGCTGAGATATTTAAACATGCAGAGTGTGACTTGGCTTTAAGGGGATAAAGAGCTCAGGGCCTATCGGTTGGCACCCAACTCCAGAAATTCTTTTTCATGGGCGCCTCAGCCGGGAGAGCGAGGGGCTGCCTGCACTGATCTGGCCCATTGTGATAACGGATTCAGACAGTGTGCTAGACGCTGATAAGGAAATGTGCTCTCAATAGACGATTACCCACATACTTGGGAGAGAATAGTCAATCAGGCAAATATACTTGGTTGAGGGAATGAGAAGCGTACAGATTTGTTATTATTTTCAATGCAGCGTTTTATAATCCGGCTGGAAAGTTGAGGTCAGAGTAAAGCTCAAACTGTGATTGGGCGTAAATAAGGTGTATCAGCAAAACGACAAACAGGCGACAGTGCATTTCACAGCATGTCTGTGAAGCTGTCACATGCACATCCTATCACGTTTCAAATGATGATCGAACAATTGAACGTTAGGGTGTCACATTCAGCACAGAAAGAGTCATCTCCATCTCATATACCAGGCTGTGCTTCCATTAATAACCACAGGAGTTTCACTTGTGTTATTATTTCAGTTTAACCATGAAATTGCTTAATTTCCCATGAAATTGTGCAAGAGGTAGATGCTTCCCAAATTCATGTTATGGAAGAGACCAAGCACACATTACAATAGTGATCACTCTCACAGTCAAAAATTATTTATTGTGTGTTTTTGCAGGATTACAAAGAGTCACCTGTCAGTTCCCACAGGCCTTCAGACAGACAGACAGACAGTGTGTCCAGCTGCCCTCTGGCTCCGTTTACACACCATTAGCTGGTTTATCGGCCGCAGTGAAAGCGTCGGAAACCGACTCTGTGTTTACTCTTCAGCTCAGTTAGTTGCAGCCTTTTTGCCTGAAAATGAGGCGCATTTCCACAGCTACAATAGGCGATTAGGCGTGTAACTGTGTGACCTCGATGTAAATGGCTGTCGACAACCCTGAAAATGTGGCCTGGTGCAAACAAACACACTGAATTGTGAATACTGTGGATGTGAGCTAGCTGTTTCTAAGCTGTTTTCAGTAAACTTACAGTGCTTATAATGGAACCAATGTATCATATATTTTAGGCATTTAATTTTTTTGGTGTGTTCTTTTAATGCAGTGACTTTGGTGTCCTGTTACTGACTCGTGTTCTCTGAAATGAGCCACATTTATAGCCATTGAATGAATTAAATAATATACACCATTTAGGTATGTTTTTTTTATTGCTTAAATTGGAATAATAGACATTACAATTTCTTTTTTTAATTTTATACACCTTTTTTTTTAATCTGGCATTTGAATTTATCACATCCTCAGTGTTATGAGCTGACTGCCTCTAATAATATATTATAAAAATGTGGTATCTGTAGTTTCTGTTCCTTTTCAAGTTGCTTTTAAGTCATTGCCTACCCTGTTAATCTGTACTTTCGCTTCTCCCAAAAGAGGAAATCAGCTCTGCAAACTAAAACATAAGCTTTAAATGTCATTCTCAACTTTGAACACTATCCTGGTTATAAAAGTTGTTGTTTTATCTGTAGATGTTTCACTTGGTGGTTGTTGTTCATTCAAAGATGTTAAATTATTTCTAAATGTTCCACTGTGTTGGATTATTGACAAATTGAAAGTTCTAACAGAATTCAATGTAAAGCTTACAACAGACTGGAACACAAATATTTCATTCTTCGATGCAACCTTTGTTTTTCATAATTCTCCATTAGCATTATTTTCTAGCCAACAAAAATGTGACGGATATGAAAAATATATCATTAATTTCCAACAATTAATCCAAAATCTTACTGGACAACAAGAACAGCCTTTCTTCCATCCAACAGGAAGTCAGGGGGGTTTGTCGTTCTGCAGATACTGCCTATTTCCTGCTGGTACACCTGTAGCAGTGTGACCTCAACATGCCAGGATTTCTTGAGGGTCCAGCTGCACGTCGGTCAACTGGTCAGTGTTTGACTCCACAGTGACCTTTGGCCCTGAGGTCACAAGTTAAGCTGACACTTTGGCTTCTCGTCCTTCATGTCTCTGGTCAGTGGACAGAGAGCAGAGGTCAGCTCTGTGTCCACACGGTCATCATAGGACCTGCGGACCAGTGTCACCAGGCTTATTGAGCACAAACAAAGAGTGGACACTGAGGCAGAAGCTCCGCTCTTAACTTTTGTGTCTCACTCCGTGGGAAATATTTTCATTAGTTGGAAGTGTCGAAACACCCAGAAACCCTGTGCTTCAGGATGCCTGTACGTCTAACTCTGCAATTTTATAATGAATACTAGACATCAGAAGTCAGTCTTAAATTTAGGTTCATGAAGTCTTTATTTCAGCAGATCATTTATCTAATTGAATTCATCCATTGTTTAATTTCTTTCTGTGGCGGCAAGATTTTCTGCATGAAATTCCACATTTCTGACAATGCAAAGCTTTACATTTATTAATGAATTTACTTACCTGTTTGGTAATTATACATAAACTTATTTACCTTTATATTTACCTGCAGTACTTGAATAGCAAAAAGATTTATCCAAAACTCCGTAAAAAACATAGGTAGAAAAGTTCCTCAAAGCATTAAATATTAGTGTCTAATATCTGTTCTTAGTAACTGTACAATGAAATGCTTTACATATCAAATGTAGGAAAAGCACATCCAGAATGTGTCTTATTACCAAATCATTTATTAAATAAATAGTTCAAATAAATAACATACTGTATATTGACAAGCAAACAGAAATAACTTAAAACAAGAGGTATTCGAGGGTATTTAACACTCTTCACAGGAGACAATCAGGTCAAAATCTTTGGCTATTTGACATGCATT
>JAPQRQ010000028.1:26446851-26463651 GCA_037367365.1 Apogon talboti
AGGAGGAGGGGGCGGGTGGGGGGCTCGGAGTCAATGTCCCAGGGGTCGTCTTTGTCTGGGGATCATTCCTGAGGGAGCTGGCTTCACTCTGCTGGCTCGTGAAGATAAGCGCTCTCTCCACATGCTGAGAGACGCCGATAAGGGGATTTCTTCACTAAATGAAAAAAAAAAAAAATAGCCCCACCATTGGAGCTGCAAAAATGAGACTTTATCAGTTTAACTGGGAAAGACCCTCACTCCCAGCTCACTCAATGATTTGTTTTTGACTACTGAGCATGCTCCTTAAGGAGCAAAGCCAAATAAAATGTGACACAGCTGTAATCCTACATTTCAAAACTTATTCAGTATTTTTTTTGTTGTATTTATTTTAAGTTTTAAAAAGTACACTAAAAATAAATGGTACTAGTTATTCAGACAGACCCCTACAGCCTATATTCAGCATTTTTACACACACTATCTTTTTACTTTTTACATCTTTTTAATAATACAGTGAACTTTAAATAGTTTGACTTCTGCCACGCAGCCTTTCAACGCTACAATGAACACTAGAATTGACTAGACTGTGTCTATTTTGAGAATCATTTATCATTATATAAGAAAATGATGTATGAATATATGTTTAACTGTATGAAATTCCTTAATAAAAATTGTGAAAGATGGAAAGTAAGGCTGTTGGCTCAGTAAACAAACCTGTTTATGAAATACAAACGGAAAATCCAACGTTCAATTGGGAACTGTGATCATTCCCTTGTAAAGCCATTTTCCTCATAGAAAACCAGTCTTGACCAGCCCCTCAAAATATTATGACAGGTTTTTTCTTTACTTCTCAGTGTAGCTGTGAAAATCCTAGATTTAAAATTGCTTCTATCTTACTGAAAAAAAACAAACTGGGAAAAGTGAATATCTCCTCAAACTGTATTTGTTCAACACATTTATGAGAAAAGTGGGAGACTTGGTGTGGTACTGAAACATAACCAGACAGAGTATTAGTTAATTGAACCTGAACATGTACAGAATGTTAACATTTACAAAAGATGCTCTTTTGTCTTTACAAACAAGAACAAAGTATTTATGCTTAAAATAATTTCAGTCTCGTCTGTCCGTCACTTCTTCCAGGCACTCTCTCATAGCTCAGTCTTTGCCTCTTCTGTGGCGTCAGGTCTGCAACAAAAAATATTCATGTTTAATTGTTTGGAATGAACTCGACAAGGACAGATAGACTGATGTGACTCACCTGTACCAGCCAGGGCCAGGACCTCCCCACTCCTCCTCCTCTCTCTTCCTGCCAAGCATTTAGAGCCATATTGAGCTGAGATTGTCCTCGTCATGACCCCACTGCTCGGACGACCCCACAGTGTGACCTCTGCAGGAGACGAGCTCAGACTGTGGGAAACCGGATGTTGGCCGACATCGTTGTGCTGCAGGACTGGGCTGTAACTGAAGGGGGACTCTGGTTTGAACGGGCTGTAGTAGCTGCTGTGTACAAACTGCAGGTTGGTGCTGAGGATTGTTGGAGACCTCTGATCTCTCTCAACAGTTTTCCCAACTAGTCCCCCTCTGCTGCTCCAGCCTGAACATTTCAGCTCCTCTGTGCACCGCTCATCGTTCCACAGATAAGGAGTGGGCCACATTCTGTGTAAGTTAGTGTCTGGACTGCTGGGGGAGGAGCTCAGGTCCAGTCTGAAATGAGATTCCTGGTCTGCTGATCCTGATGTGCAGAAGCTGTCCTGGGAACTCTGAGCCCCATAAAGGAAGCTAGTATCCTGAATGCAGAACGGATCAAGTTCAGGGTTAGAGTCCACGTGGTCAGAGTCCTCTGTATAGATCCAGGGGCCGGTTTGTGGACCAGTTTGGGGGTCGGTGTCAGCGATAGCTGCCTGGTGCTCTAACGCGTTTGGGGCTGTTTGTGTGTACAGAGAGGTGGTGTCACTGAAGAGCTAAAACGGGAAAAAGAAAGGAACCTTTAGTGCCACTTAAACAAATTTAACACGCCTAGATGAATATCAGAATATGGAGCGGGGTCTCTAACTGGTAATTACATTTCTGCCTTGAAAACCTGATAAGATGATAAATTGCCAGCCCACATGTGTCACAGCCTAATAATGACATGACGACTCAATCAGCCCCCAAAATGTTGAAACACAAAGATTAAACTTAAAATAAATACATCAGTAATTGTTTGTCTCCCAAAACATAGCATTCACATTTAATTTGTAGTTATATTGATGTTATTAACCTTTATGTACCATGTCTTGAGCTCAGTAGTGGCTGATGGGGGGGTGTTGAGCAAATGCAACACAGAGCCAAACTTGTGATCAGTCAGAATGACTGTGTGTGTTCACAGGTCATTAGTGTCTATGGTTTTATTATTTGATAAAACTTTGCCTACCGTACAATCTGTGCAGAGCTGCTGTTAATAATTTACTGAATGCATATGTTTATTTTATCAGGTGACTCTGTGTGGATTAAAAAAGTTTTTAGCGTTACAGTGTAACAGCTTGAAAATGGTTAATAAGGATTGGTGAATTATTATACAGCTGTAGTGTGAATTCAGCTGCTTAAAAACACTGCATTAGAGTTAATTTTAGTTCATCTTTAGTCCTCAGTAATAATTTTATTTTCACACATTTATAAATATTTGATTAATCATAGAAAAGGTCAGTTGTTAAAATGATCCCACATCTATACTAAATATCATAGAACAGTGCAAATCTAATAAAGAGCCCAGGAAGCTATACAGAAACTATTAAAGAAACAAATATACGGCTTGTATATATGCAGATTAAATATGCTTTTGTGTCCCAGATCACCTTGAGGACTTTCTGTGGCACCTCAGGGAGCAGGTCCTTAAGCTGAGACAGCGAGGCCCCTAGGAGCCACTGTAAGGTCGGTGCTCGCCTCAGCATCAGCTGACTCACCAGAGGGTTAATACAAGGGAACTGCAACAAACACTGTTCTTCCTGGAGGAACAGGAGAGCATTTATAAACACACACAACAGAACACACACTCATTTACTGAAGATATGGATGAAGGTTTGGCTATATTTATTCTGTTAAGAATCCTATTAAAGAAATAAACAAAAATCTAAATTTGGATCCACAGCAGATTCCCGAGAGGTACTTAAACTACATGATGTGTTGAATTAAACCAAATAAAACCTACTCATCAAGATGTTAGACGAATCAATCATCCTATGGCTAAAAACGGAGAACATCCTCTTATGGAACCAAACACAGCTGTGTGCAGTAAAATACCATTTGAAGATCTGTAGAATTATGTGATGATACAGGATGAGCTTTTCATCGTTTCATCCTCCCACAAGAATACTCCCATTTTTCAAGCACATCTGACACCTTACATTTGCAAAAGAATTGATTCTCAATTCCATTTCATATTATTTACTATAATTTATTAATGTTCAAACAGCACGAAATCGATACATTTGGGAAAAGTAATTTAGTTGACTTCAGATTAATTTGGTTTAGGTGGTGCTCAGAATATTTGGGTATTGTGTCTAACTCTTATAATGGGAGGGAAAACCCTACTGTTATGCTCACCTGTGATGTCATCACACTCAGCCAGTCTCTGTCCAGGAGGCTGACTGGGTCCTTGTCACTGGCCATCAGGTTGTGGAAACAGATCTCACAGATCCACTTTGCTATTTCCACCACCTCTGACACCATCAGCACCTGATGAATACAATAAGGGCCTAACTGATTTTTTTTTTTTCCCTGTAGCTGTAATTGTGTAATTAAACACACGGTTGGTTAGGATGGACTTATAGGAGTGACTAAAATGTTCCATGTTTTATTGAATTTAACAACAAAATAATATCTCATAAAGTTCATAACAATAAATGATGCTTTTTACCTTTACTTCTAAATCTTCAGACTTCATGCCAAACAACACCAGAGATGAATAAACCAGCACCAAGTTGCTGAAAGCCTCGCTGGATAAACTGCTCACACAGACAGAAGAGACTTGACAGTGAGACTTTCAGTGTGTGTGTATGAAATAGGATTGTATTTAGTGTAGGTTTGTGTGGACACTGACCCTCCTCCCTGTATGTCTGGGCAGTGCAGGATGAGCCAGCAGCTGCTGTACTGCAGAGAGAGAGCGCTCAGCCTCATCACTAATCCCTCACTGGCCTGGTCCTCGCACAGCTCATCCTGCTTCTACATACAAACATGGGACAAGCTGAGGGTTTTACTTAACCTTTTCACTGAAGCGGATTCTTGGCATCTCCAGTACCTGTATGACGATAGCGGTGCTTTCATCCACTGTGATCACAGCATATTGATGAGTCCCCCCCAGCATCTGCAGACTCATACTGTAGCTCCTCTCCAGCACAGTAACATTAAACCTGCAATGTAACACACAGATGAGTTACACCAGTATAGGTATGTACCATCACCAAAACTAAGCCATTATAAAACAGTTGCAGAATAATCAATTATGAACGAAGTGGTTTGGCTCTATTATGATGCCATTGGTTTTGCCATATTGTATTATTAAAGCCTTATTCATACACAACCAGGATGGAAACATCTGGAACATCTGAACATTGACAGTAGATGATATTTAATGGTACCAGTCATTTTTCAATATTTAATAGTATCTAAGCTCTTTGACTGGTGTAATGAATGTGCTGGCATCTGGTGTGGCGCCCTTTGCATAAGACAACAGCTCATGTGCACACTTAAGTACTTATTTATTGCATTTATTACTCATCACTGACTGAGTACTGAGTAATATTGAGTACTATTTAAATGATTTATGGTCCTATTTATATTATTACTGTACGTTCTAAATAAATTTCTACTTGTAGTAAAGTTGATGTTGACCAGATGAGTAAGGTGAATTTATTTCATACACAAATGCAATTTAAGATACCTTATAGATAAAGGGATCATCCATAGGCAATAAAAAAGTTGTTAGTGTAAATAATTACGTATTAAAAACATAACAGTATAAAGTACATAAACCCATAATTGAAGCGAATAAAATAAATAATATATATTAAAATGATTAGAAGAATAAACAGACCTCCAGACATTGCATAGCAATAAGAATAACTTGACTTACAGTGGGATAAGAATATAGTGCAAGTTATAGAGTTCATTCATAGGTATATGAAAAGACAAATGTTTTCAACCTGTATTGAAAAATGTCTACATTTGGGCAAAACATCTAGTCTCTACTGGCAGTTTGTTCCAGTTGTTTGCAGCATTACAGTGAAATGCTGGATCTGTGTTTAGTCTGGACTCTGGGCTGAGGTCATAGATCTAAGAGTCGTATTCAGTTTATATTCCTTAAACATATTGCTAATGTATTCTGGATCTAGTTTACTAGTAGAAGCACTCTAAGATCTATTATGTAACTGGAGACCACTGTAAAGATTTTAGACCTGGTTTAAAGTGTTCTATTCTCTGAGTCCTGATTCTGAAGGAACTGCAGGTGTTTCTTTCTTTGTTTTTTTTTTTTTTTTGAGAAGTCCAGTTGAAACCCCACGCAGTAATCTGGATAAAGAGGTGTGGTCTTTTTAGACACAAAACTCTTCATTTTGTTATGAAGGGTTATGAACCTGGTCCTTGGTTAGTCCCAGACATAAGATGTTTGCTAATGCTAACAATTTTTCTTTGTTACCATGCAAAATAATGTCAGTTATGTCATTATATAATTAAAAAGATGTAGCCTCATCCATTTCATTATTTATTTAATCCAAACACTGACATGGTGAGTGCTCTGTGCAGCAGTGCTTACTTTGACTCCAGTGTTTGTAGCAGCAGTGGACAATCTAAGAGCCCCTCCGTCACAAACAACACATAAGGAACATTGTCCTTCAGACTCCAAGAGGTTTTCTCCATCTCTGTTTGGACAAATACACAAAAACACACTCTACATTTTGAGAAAAATTACACATCGCTACATGGTGTAAATATTGCAGTGTGTAATCTCTGACCGTTGTCGGGTAGGGTGGTGTTAAAGGTGACGTGGCTGATGTTCCTCTCTCTGCACACCGCGGCCCACGGAGACTGGCCAGGGTGGTCGTACTCCACCACCACAGAGAAACAGTGCCAGGGGAAGTCAGGGCCTATATGCTGCTCACACACCACCGCGCACACACTGTCACACACACTGGTGGAACAGGATGGGAGTGTGAAAACAACACTATGTTCAACAGAGCAGCTTAAACTATTTCCTCTACTATGTTGCCCTGGAAATCGTTTTGCTTTCCCATATAGGGTCGAGGGGTGTAATCTCAGTACGGCCAAAGCAAATGTGAAAGAGCTGCTGTTGGAGAACTTAAAACAGCTATGAAATGTGTTTGACGTGATGAATCACTCGTTTATATTTAATGGAAGTCTCAAATTAATAATTTTGTTTAATATCCGGGTCTATGTTCTGGTTTGTGATTTGATTAGATTTTTACTCAGAGTAAAGTTTAATCATGACAGAGGTGTGTGGTTTAACTCTTATCCATTAGCAGGACCTAGAACTTGCCTCTCATCCTCTACGATTATATTTCAGTTTATCATACATGTATAAAATATGCATGTATTTGTCCATATTGCAATTTCCTGTAATTTGTTTACAGTCCATTTTGGAAGAATGGTTCCTCCATTAATAATCTTCTTAAATGTTTCCTTAATTTCTTCCCCCTTTAAAGGAGTTGTCTGGAGTTTTGTACTCACCTGAATGATGATTCAGTGTAGTGGCTGCTGTATACCATAACAACATTAAAACCCCTTTAGGCAAATGTGTGATTTTTTTACTTTAAGCTGTATAGTTAAAACTGCCTCAGCCTGACTACATTTAACAACTGGAATGATATGAAACTTACACATTACATTCATGTAAGGAATCTGAATGAAACATGATGACGTTGCTGAGATAAGTGTAAAATGCACATAAAAATACAATTGTGTATGTTTACACAACAAACCCACCTGCAGACTACAGTGGCACCATTCAGTTTGGCTGTGTTTTCCTCAGGACTAAGTGCAGTTACATCCAAACCTAGATGGGAAAAAAAACATGCATTTTCACAAATTTACGATATCATGTGCAACACAGCAGTGTTGTCACAAACAGCTTTGTACATTATTTTTGGTAACAGCTGCCATAGTAAATGCAACTAGCCATGTCCCACAATTAAAGAGATCATAAAACTGGGGTTTGTAGATGTAGTTCTGTACATTATTAAAAGAACTGCTGATATTCAGCTGATAATGTTCAGTGTAAAAGCGTATAAATTTGCTAAAACTGAATCTGATGGGACAACAGTGACATGTTTGATGAGCTCACCTGTCACTTGGTTCAGACTTTTGATGAGAATTGATTTGTTGTCATCAGTGGCAACTGTTATTATGAGAAGAACCTGCAAAAAGACACATGAACCAAAGTCACAACAATGATGTATATTAAAAAAAAATAACTTCAGACCTCCAGATTGTGTGAACATGGCTGCCCTTTAGATTTATTTTAGATTTTCTGTCGTTGCTGAGCTCTAATGAAAGGGGAAAAAAAAGGTTTATTGTCTATTATTTAAATATTAGAGAAAGAAAACGAAGACTGACTTTGTCTTTGAGATCCCGTCCTTTCCTGTTTTGCAGCCATGTGTCTAGCAGCTGCTGTAGCTCCACCAGTTTGATGCTGGTCTCCTGGTTTTTGTGACTGAGGTAGAGGATGATCTCAAGTTTCTTCAGCAGCTGCTTCAGACTCTTCTCTGCATACACCTCTGCCATCCTACTGAGATAATCTTAGAGAATACAGAGAAGGCTGTAAATAGAATTATGTTACTGTACAGTGTGGGTTTGGAAACGGCAGTAGTTTGTGACTTACCCACAGCAGCACTGAGGTCACACTTAAGCAGCAGCTCCTTGAACGTCACCAGGACATGGATCAGAGCCACCTGGTTGACAAACAGCTCCTGATCTGCAGATAACATGTTGGATCACTTATGGTATTTTTACAGCGTTTCCATGTGAACCAGTTTAAATGACATTTATTACCTCTGACCAGCTCTGTACTCTCAGAACTTGTCCTGCAGAGCGCCCTCTCCTGTTGTTTGAGAAGGAAGTGGGTTTGGTCTGAGGTCAGGCAGCTGAAGTCTCCCCAGACCTGGACACTGAGCCCCAGCTGCTTGGAAAAGCTCAGACGGGGTTGAGCGAAGGCCAGCAGCTCACAGTAGGCATGGTGCTGGCTGTCTGCAAGGAACCACAAACACAACTATCCTATCCATTACATGATGCAACAAAGACACTCTTCTAGTCTTTGATTTGAATGAAAAATTGTGTTTTTAATTAAAAAAAAACCCTGAAATGTTGGCATGCGCTGCAGGGCTAAGATGGAGAAACCCTTAAAATGACAAGTGCTGCAGAAATGTTAGATCTTAAAACCTACATATTTGAGTTAATTCAGTCCTGAGTAAATGCGCAGTCATTTCATCTAAAGTGGTGACTGTGTCATACCGGTAGCTTGGACCTGTACGACTCTGCTGTCCCGTCTGTCCTGAGGGATGTGCTGATGGACAGGATGACTGATGAGCTGACCTGCTGGCTGACCGGCCTCTTTGTGCTCCCTGGTAGCATTTCCTGACGCAGTACCATCCCCATACATCCTATCCAGTCTTTGCATCTGATCTGAAGGCTGCAGCTTAGTCTGTGATGTTTGTTGAACCTCCTCTGGAACTGTGAAACAGAAGAGGTGAAGTCACAGAAAGAAATGCATCTAAAAGGTGCTGCAACCAATGAGTATTTTCAGTGTGAATAGTCTATTGAAACCAAGCCACAGACATACAGTATCTTCAAAGGCTCTCTCCAGTGGCTGCTTGTGGCTTTGTTAGAAATATAATAGTTTGGTTGTTTTAATAATTGTTGTTGGACTTAAATACTCCACATGACAAATATATAATAACTTTAAAACAAAAATAGAATGGTTATTATTTTTTGTATAATGTATTTTGTAATATGGGGTTCAGTCTAGACCCAGGGGTGTCAAACTCATTGTAGTTCAAAGGCCACATACAGCCCAAAGTGATCTCAAGAGGCCCAGACCAGTAAAATAAGTTATGATAACCTATGGATATCAATCTTTTTTTTTCCTCTTTGTTTTAGGTGTTAAAGTTAAATTACTTTATGCAAATGTAAATGACCTGAACAACCATGTACACCCTGAAATATCTTGTAATTTCAACAATATTATGTTACAGTTTATTATTAACACAATTTACAGTCAATACACAGTCTACAAATGCAGAAAACATTTAGTGGCAGACATTATATCGTTAAAACTGCTCTTACTTTTCTAGAGAAATTTCAGATTTCTCATATTTGTTCAGGTTATTCACATATTATTGTGACAGGATAGTTTATAAATGTGCTTTTTTCACATAAGACCAAGGGGAAAATTTTGAGTCGTCGTTACTCATAGGTTATTATGTTATTATTTTACTTAAGATCATATTGAGTTGTATGTGGCCCCTGAACACCCTTGACTATTTATATTTTCAGTGTAATTTTTCCACTTTGTGGATTGGACCATTTGGCGGGCCGGTTTTGGCCTGTGGGCTGTATGTTTAACACCCTTACTCTACAGTAGACCTGTCACTATGTCAGGATGCGTTGCTGTAGCTAGTGTCATTTTTGCTATGACCACTAGATGGTGCCAAACTATCGACTACATTTTGTCACACCGTGGTTGATGCTACCTGCGGTGATGGTACAGTCCTGAGGTGTTGCATTGATGGGAGTGGTCTGCTGGGACCTGAGCATGATGAAAGTGGACAGTGGATCTGGGTCTAGTCGACGTCTCGCTGCCATAGTACGTCTGTGATTGTCTTTCATTTTCACTTTGAAGGTGACGTCCTGTTCAACAGAGCTCAGCTGTGATTGGTTCTCCTGCTCATCTGTACCAGTGTGTCTGATGCTGCTCTTATGAACCGGTGAGGTGGTTTCAACACACATCTGGTCCACAATATTTTTACTCTCTTTGAAAACGGCAAGTTTTGGAAATTGTGGGATTCCAGTGTTTTCTTCTCCATGATGTACAGCGATAGCTTGTGTCTTGGCTTTCTTTTTGGGATGTGTTTCATCATCTTTAATAACTTTGACATTAATTACAGGAGACTGTGATCTGTTCAGATGAGGTGAAGGAGATCTGTGTGTGGGATTCTTCAGGATGGTTTTGATGGCAACTAAGAGGCAATTATTTGAAGAAAACAGGAATATGGTATGATTATTCTCCCAAAACAATCATAATATGTAAAGCTTGTAAACAAGATCAACTGTTCATACCAACATAGACGCAAAAGACACTAGTTTCTATTAGGGCTGTGAGTTATTTACAGAATTTCTTTATTTTTGTCAATAAAATACCACAAAAATATCCAAACAAAGATATTGAGTCATTTATTTTATGTAAACAGTAGCCCAAAACCCCAAAATAATTTTATAATTATAAATCTACACATTTTAGAGACCAGACATATTAAAAGTAGTCTCAAATTAATTTATTTCTGTTTATAGACCTATTTATTCATTTTTTACTGTATTATATTCAGTCGCTTTTACCCTAGAAATATTTGCTGTAACTCTCCAAAAAGCCTGACTACTCACAGTCTGCATCTTCAAATGACACTCTGTTGAACTCTTCATCATCTCTCTCTAACGAGGTAAACTCAGATGTCATGCTCTCTGTAACTTCACAGGAGCTGGCCACATACAGCTGTCTGACTTCAGTTCCCATCGGTGAATGCAGTTTGTCGTCAATGCAGACAAAAGTTTGTTTTGTCGATTTAAGGAACTTCAGGGCTTCTGACAGAGGCTGGAAGTCATCAGCTGGTCCATAAAACTGAGGTTCTGTTGGAAAAGATTAGATTTATTTCTTTAGTTATACTTAAAAAGCATCCTTCAACACTGCTTTTACTATAATATATCTGCACTCAGGTTTGTGAATTATATTTAAGATGTTAAAATGTAGTGACAGAGACACAAGCTGTAAAATACAAAAAAATAAAAGTTTCTAGGGCCATGATGATTTGCAAAGTATCTTGTGGCAAACAACACGCAGGAACTAATAAGCATCTACTGTACTGTGCAGTGCAAGCATATAGTGAAATAATTTGATGCACTTATAATGAAAACAGTTAATGACTAGAAATCCTGAACTTGCTCTTACCTGCCAGCAGGAGATTCAGCACAAAGGTGGGGTGTTTTTCTGCTCCCCAAAGTGTCATCTCCATCTCCCTCTGAGCTCTCGCTGAGCTCAGAGATCTGCAGAACAGTCATCAAATCACATTAATCTTCAGCTCATTACTCTCCTAATGTCACAAAGTGTAAGGCTTTTCCTTTGTTATTTAAAAAGTCTGACATTGAACTTGGCGTGGTCTCTACAGTACGGTATATGTGAGCTATTTTCAGTTTGTGATACTTTGTTACTCCATATTTATATATTTCTTACTAATTTGTGTGTCCTTATTTTTATATCAAAATCAGATATGAAGTTGCAAACTATCAAATCTTCACATCTGACAAGCTAAAAACAGAAACCCATGAACCAAAAGAATGTTTTGGTTATAAAAACAAACTGCAGGGTACTTTTTCTGATGCAGCTCTGACTTAAATAATTCTTTATTACCACCTTCACAAGAGTGATATGTTATAATAATCACTCACATTTGGCTGCACAGAGGCACATCTTCTCTCTGGAGTTCAGAAGTGGACAGACAGATGCTGGTTTGGAGGGTTCCGGGAGTCTGACTCAGGGGCAGGTCCAGCTCAATTTCAGCTGGAAGCATCATTCGTCCTTATAGGAGCATTAAGTTTTGTTTATCAGATAATAACTTTCATGAGAAGAAGTCATGTTTTTTTTTAACCCCAACCTAGTCTACCACAGTGTAAAACATCTAATACTGTACGTTACTCTGTGTATATGCCTTCCCTATTGTTACCTCCTAACTCTGAGTCTGTCATCTCTCCAGGGGGTTTACTGTCTTCGTTCTGCTCCTCAAGTGTCTCATACTTGAAAATATCCAGTGACATGGAAGAATCTGAAAAGGAAGCTGAAAATAAAATGTGGTGTCTGTTTTCTCATCTGTGCTACATAAAAAATAGATATTTTCCCTCTTCACCTTCTTGAAGCATACTAAGGACTGAAAGCTGCTCATTTAGCTGTATAGGAGTAGCTATGATTTGTCCACATGTATCTGAAAAGGCAGTGCGGTTTTCCCGCTCCAGGCTGATGGTTTCCAGAACATCAGGTAATAGAAGAAACTAAAAAGAAATAAAATATTAATATTACTTAAAGTCACTAATCAAATCATGTGTCATTATTAGCTTATTTTAATGACCTCTGTTTCAAACAGTGACTCTTTACAAAACTCCTCATGAATGTTTGTAGATGTCATATTGTCACTGGTTTGGACATCAGGAGGTACTTCATAAGATGCACAATGTCTGAAAAGGATAATATATACAAGCACAAAAAATAGAAATCAAAGCATCACTGTAGTCAGTGAGGTGTATTTATCAAGTTAAAATAAATGTGGATGATGGTGTTCACCTGAATATGGCATCTTCAGAGATAATGTCACCTGTCCGACTCAGCAGCGGGTCGGACACAGGAAGTATCCTTAGCCTGGACAGTTTGGATTTGAGTGTGGGTAAATGTCTCTTAAACTGTTTCACATAGTCAACATCCATTAGCTCTTCAGGCAAGAGGAGACCTTTAAAATATTTACACATAGGTTATTAAGGTAGATCAGCTTCTTTACTGTGATTAGTGTATTTTTGCAATAAATTACATATGAACATTCTGCACAAAGGATTGCTGAGTTACTTTCGTTGTTACTTTCATCATTCATCTGGGGTGTGGGCCACTTGAAAAATGATTCCTGACATGGGTCATTGATATTCGGTTCGTTTAGAATGCAGTCGCAATCATCCATGTGCAGGTTACTCAGTGAGCCAGGATTAGAGCTGGGTATCACTTCCCCAGCATCATATAAACTCAGAGAGACATTAAATCTGTAATGTAGGAAAACCTTTCATAAGAACTTTACACTTTATACTAATAAGATGAATCATTGATTGTAATAATTTGGGATTACAGCAGACAATTGTAAAGTGTGTTTGAAAGTGAGAGCACCTTTCTGGTAAATAAACGGACTGCTCTTTATCTCCCAGGTCGTCAAGCACAGAACCACAGAGGAAAAGCATGCTGGTGGAGATCACCTTTCCTGTTGAGTACACAAGAAGGCAAACAAATCCTTTACTTGGAAAGTACACATACAGTATTATATTGACAAAAGTATTGGGATACCCCTCCAGATCATCGAACTCAGGTGTTCCATGGCCACAGATGTATAAAATCAAGCACCTAAGAATGCAGACTATTACTACAAACATTTGTGAAAGACTGGGTCACTCTGAGGAGCTGAGTGAATTACAGTGTAGTTCAGTGATAGGATGCTGCCTGTGGGGGCCACTACTAATAATTTGGCTTTACTGTAGACTGTTCCATTTAGACACTGCATTATCGGGATGGTTCTCAGTGCTTATGTAAGATAAGAATGTTCAACGCATTTATCAGATATTCATGATCTGTTTCAGTAATAGACCAGTACTACCCAGCTCTGATGTCACATTTTACAAAAGACAGTGTTCAATGAGGCAAATTAAAACTTTTTATAACCGTTTACACAGAGTTTACAATTTAATGTATGTTTCCAGAGTAAATATCAGTAAAATGAAGATGTATTAAAACTATTAAAAGCAGCACAGTGGCCTAGAGTTTGTTTTAATTATTACATCCAAATAATTTAACTAAATTAATACAACTGAAGTTTGTGTCAGAAAACAGGCAACCCACAAAAGTTACTATGATGAAAATGTGCATAGGAGAAGCATTTAGTTTAGACTTTTGCAAACACTTAGAACAGGTCTGGACTACTAAAACCCTTATGTACCTCTGGCCCATGGTGTCCTGTAGGTGGTCTCAGCCAGGTTTCCACTGTGGGGGTACAGGTCGGTGGCCCCAGGTACCAGGTAAGGAGTGGGCAGTGCCAGCAGGTTCATCATGACCTTCAGACTGGTGGTGCTCTGACGTCAGGACAGAAAATGACGATGAGATCATGTTTACTTATATCAAAATGTATTCTGAAATGTCCTACAGAGGGCTGTTCATATGGGATATTAGAACCTTATCAGTAGTTTATTAGTTTTGGCTTGGAAGCTACTCATATCACATAATAATTATAATAAAGGACGAACGACGTAACTCACCTCAAACACATAGTCAAGGCCTTTAAATCTGACAGCAGAGAATTTATCACTGGTGGCACAGCTCTCATTTTCGGTCCTTTAAAGTCACATACAGTCAACATACAGCACATAATACAGTGTTTCCGGCTTCCTAATTCCCATTTAAAAAATTATAATTCATCATAAAAAGCTACGTTAAGTTAGCTTACTGAAGTTAGCTAATCTATTTTTTCCAACTAATGTTTGTGGAAGAAAATAAAGTAGCACAAACACAACAGATTAATTTACGGATTTTGTTTGATAGTGATAAACATACGTAACTAATCACTGAAATCACTTACATTGCAAATGATTAAAAATATTTAACGCAAACGTTGACAAGTGAAAAGATCAGCTCAGTCCAGAAATCCGTGAAGTCACTGCGCATGCGCTGATGAATTACAACAATTTTTCTTTCTAACAATTTATAAATCTTGATCTATTATTACTTAAGTCCACATTTGTTTTTTCATTTATGAGCCATAGAGCACAGTTCCTGAGGTCCGCCTTTAAACACATACATCTAAAATAACTAAACATTCTCTGTGCTGCATATGTCAGATATGTAAGAAAAAAAATGTATCAACACAAAGTCACTAAATCCAACACCTAATATAGTCGATCAGATATTATGGTCAGTGCGTACATACATATGATGAACAAAACATTATAAAACAGTCATACATACCCTATAAATTTCCATACATCCTGCAAATGTTATTTTGAAATGAATATCCTTATTCATAAAAATGGATTTCTGTGTTAATTGGATCAAAGGTAGTGGAAAGAATTACATGTTTTAATTGCTCTACATGCTACTGTACATTCAAGAAAAAATGTTTTCCTCAGAGATTAAAAACCTGCCGTTTGTTGGCTGTTTGGTTGCACATGTAGACGACTGTAATTTAGGGCTACTTAAACAAGTTTTAAACACGTACAGACAAATACACAATGGAAATGCTGTTTACTGAGCAGTGACATTGTGTGGTCTTTACCACCAGGAGTCACCACTGTACCACACTAAAACATGGAGCAGAGGATGTCAGGAGGTGTGTGACGTGTACACACAAACTGTTATATTCTTGTTATGACTTTCTAAACATGGAATGAAATGATTATAAAAGACCAGAAACACAAAGCTGATATGATCACTTAATTAACAGTTCGTTCTAGTTTGAAAAGGGGGTTTATATCACAGTTCAAAGACTCCAAGTCTTAAAAAACAGGAGATGTTGGTTACTGCCCTATTTTTTTTTAAAGAGGCATGGACACTTACTGTGTGTCATAGTCCTTTTTCAGTCGTACAAAACAGCTTTCTCTCTGTGTGACCATAAAACTCATAGATGACCTCATGGCACAGTATAGTTTAACAGATTCTTAAAGGATGGTGAAAGCATGTATGTGTGGGTACGAGTTTTACTGGTTTGTCACCAAGGTGACAAAATGAGTAGGTTATCACTTGTTGACGATGCTGCCATTTAAGGCCTGGGCATCATTGGTGACATCCCAGTCTGAGAATGTGAGTTTTTTACTGTTCCATAATAATCTTTCCGCACAGGAGTGAAGACCACACAACATAATGAACCTTTGTCTCATAGCTCTGCGTGGAAAATAACAAACTGTGGAAAGAAATCAGGCAAAGGATCTCCAGAAACACAGACATAGATTTTTATTTTGAAAGGCATTTGACAAATTTATGTTTAGAGCTTTAAAAATGTGTTATCACATTATCCTCAAGATGAGGCCACAGTAAGATAATTTAAAGTTAGGAAAGCTACATGGAAAGAAAATAACTCTAATCAGATGTGTCTCGAATACATCTGGCATTAGAGACACAGGATACAGGATAATTAAGTATTATCCTGTATCATTTCATACAATACTTTGCAAAAGTCTTAGGTCACCTATTGTGCTGTTGTTTTGCAGGGTTGAAATGACCATAAATATTCCTCAGTCTTTTATTAAGGTATGATAGAAATATAGTGGAAATATTTGCACACCACAACTGAATGGCTCCTACAGGCAAATGTCAGAATTTAACGTGCCATCTGTTCTTCCCTTGGAAAAAAACAGCCCAGTAAAAAGTAAAAAGCCTTTGACGTCTTGAATGACACCTGGTGTAAAACAGCAGATTAGAACAGTCAATCTTATATTTTCTGCCCAGAATTCAACACATCTTAAGTGCAAAGGGAACACTTTGGTCTGTAGTTGTTTTTTTTATTCTTTTTAATGGTGTTAATATATTTCTCCTATATATTTGACACAGAGAAATACAGATATATGGTTATTACAGCATAGTTAAAACAACAAGCCTAATGATGGTCTAAGATTTTTGCACAGTGATGTATTTTTGCACTTTATGTGATTTAAGAGATCACCCACATTTAATGATTTCTGTCTTCCTGTTTTCAGTGCCCTAGATGTAAACAGTATATGTTAATTTCTTTATAAATCTGTATTTTCTTAGCTCTCTATGTTCTGCCATTAGCCCCCCCC
>JAPQRQ010000028.1:26463751-26479771 GCA_037367365.1 Apogon talboti
ATATATTCATTCTATATTACCTTTATTCAACCTTGTTGTAAAGCTCCATGGATACAAGAATCCATGGTCTGCCCTGTAATTCATATACATCTGCACTGTATCTGTGAAGTCATAAAGAGAAAAAAAAGGAGATTGTGCAGTATTATACAATTACACTTGATAAATGTGGGGATAGATGACATATTTCCCTCGTCCAGTGTGAAATATGAAATAATCTGCTATAGAGTCTGTGAGAAAAATAATAATGTTTTTACTTTGGGACTGAATAAAACAAACCTTTTAAGGACAAATTTCCATAGAAATTTATATTTTTTCTTTCATACATTGAGTAAATTTTGTTGGTAATGCTTATTACACATAGCATCTTTGTATTTAGTATTAATACTTTTAACTGAATACATGATTTGAGTCTTTCTTCCATCACTGTGAATCTCACACATAACAATCAAATCCAACACATACAGGAGGCCATAGTGTAAAGTTCACTTCTCCCTTTAACAACCACATAAACACACACTCTTCTGTGAAACCTCCCACTCTCAGTGATCAGGAATAAACTTTAAATCCCCAAATGACAGCGTTGCACTTTAAATGGAGCGTTTTGTCACTCAACGACTCAGGTTTCTTGCATGGTAAAAAAAAAAAAGGTTCCACATAATCATCTGTGTTGACACCCAACTTTTTTTTAACCAGTGTCTTCAGTGGAAAACATGAAGCTTTGACCCACTTTTTAACTTTTGATTTTTTACTGTTAACTTTTTGTGTGTGATACCTGACCTGCTCTATAGTCAAAATGACCCAGATTAACCACACAAAGGCTTTTATTCCAAGGACGATTTCTGTCTTTTTAGGATGTTTCTCATATGCTCACACTTCAAATTCAGAAATACAACAGTGTGGCACTTGTTCTTCCAATGTCATTTTTAAAAAATATATATCTTTATTCACTTCCAATCTCATTTTTATTCTAAAAAAATTTGTGGCCTCCTAAAAAACACTGTGAAGGAATTGAGACACACAAAAGCCTGTCACCAGACACCAGAGCTTTGGCAGTTTCCACCCTATTTAGTGCTTAGTCTGTTTCCCTACAGTCAGTATCAGTCAAAGTTTCTGTTTGGGCTCAAATTTCTCAGAAAGCAACACAAACCTTTTTACTCTTTTATTGCCACCGTCCAGAACAGTGGGTTTATTGAATTTTTACACCGAAACTCCATTACATTCAATATGGTTGATACAGTGAGACTATCATGTACAATGACTCTGTTATAAGATCAAAGGTTTTTTTCTTTTTTACACAAAGAAAACAAAATCCAGATACATTTTAAGTGATTTTCTTTCTTTTTTTCCATCACAAAACCATCTTAATAAATTTTCCCTCGTATCAACATTAGAGGGATCTTCAGAAAAACTAAAGATGATTGAAAATTAAGTCTGAAAGCTCTGAAAAAAGTAGATTTAATTCTCAGATTCTTTGGTCATATCATCCCACAGTGACACAATAGACAGCACGACCTACAGATACTTCCAATGAATTAGTAAACACACCACTGAAACATATTAGATGATTATTAACTCTTTTCTATAAGATCCTTTTAGAATTCCTATGTACAGAAATGCATCATGTTGCTGAAAAAGGAAAGACACATGTCAGGCTGAGCCTTTTAGTCTACAAATCCTGTCCAGGACATTTTTGGCAAAATGAGGCAGTAAAACATGAGAAAAGGAGGACAAAAACTAGGTTTTGATCCACAGACATCCGTCATTTGGCTCTTTGGGTTTCTGAATCTCCGTCACCATTCAAATTGAAGTTTATTTTTTGCGCTCTTCAATCTGCTCCACCTCACTAGACTCATCCACCACCTTGCCGTTGATCATGGTCTGGGTGACGACTTTTACAATCTTCCTGGTCCTCACTTCTGGTTCCTCTGTAATACAATTTGAGGTATGTCAGTGAGTTTACTTGCATGTTTAATAAGACTGCTGCATTGAAACAATCTATGATGCAAAAAAGTGCTATTAATTGAGCAAGCTGTATCAAAAAATCAAGTTTTCTTAATCAAAATGTTGCCTGATTTGATCAAATTGTGAACACTCCTTCTAAAAGTACCCAATGTCTGTCAAAAATATGAAAACAAGAAAGAGAGACAAGAGATTCAATGTCAGACATGTGCACGGATGGAAACACTAATGGGAAATTGAAGGGGAATTAACACGAGACCACTGTTACAGATTGTAGTGGAGAAAATTAAAATAAGAGATAAGATGTCACATTTTTAGAGTCACTTTAGGAGATTAGAGGATTATATCACACTATAGTTTTTCAATATGTGTATGTGTTGGTGTTTGTAATAAAAGACAGTACTCAAAATAGCCTGAACTTACTTTTAGGAGGTGGAGGCGTTTCTTTAACCCTGTTAGACAAAGAAAATATAGCATTTTAAATCAAGAAAAAAAACAAACATTCAAATATAATGCAAGAAGGACACTTTAACCCATAAAGACCCAGTGCTACTTTTGTGGAAGTTGTGAAACCTTTCTTAAGTGACAGGTCACCATTTATTCTAATATTGTCCTCTGTATTTGTTTGTTGTTTTTTTTTCAGTGAAAATCAGGTATTTTCCTATATTTAATTTACTCATCATGTAGACATTTGTAAAAAGCTCATATTAAAGTTGAGGATTAGCAAAGATATCAATGACTGAACACAAAAACAAGTCTTTCCATCCACTGTCATTGATCCAACTCCATGGGTTTTACTGGTGAATCAATGTTGTAGAAGATGATGGTGTTACCATGGTAACTACAGAGCCTCTGAACGTCCAGATGAGTCATATCTGATGACCATGAAAAGATGACAAACTGTATTTTACACCAATTATTTACATGTATTGATAGGATTAGTGGATCTACAGGTATTAAACATTTATATCAGTGGATGCTTTAGCTCGCCACTGGCTGTTTGGGTCTTTATGGGTTAAGTTAAGAACATGAAACTGTTGTTCATTAAAGGTGCAGTGGTGTCCTCTTACATCTCCTCTCCTTCCAGCAGCCTCCTGTAGGTGGCGATCTCCATCTCCAGGTTCTGTTTGATGCGCAGCAGCTGCTCGTAGTCGGTCTTGTTGCGTTGCATGTCCAGACGCAGCTGAGAAAGCTCGTCCTCCAGCTGCGTCAGCGTGGACTGGAGTCGATCCATCTCCACTGAGTACTTAGAGCCCGTTTCCCCGAGATTTCCCTCCAACACAATGACCTGACACAGAGAAGACAACACAGAGACGTCAGCCAGCAAAAAGACAGTGTTAATTATTATTATTATTATTGGTTTATTATAGGCTACAGTTGAAAGTAAGAGCCTTCAACATCAATCTGCTTCTTATTAAATCTTCCATGAAATGTTTCCACTTTGCTCCTGTTTGGGGCTTTAATGATCATTTTCATCTCCAACTGATCAGCCGATTATTGTAATATTTATTATAGTTATATATTTCTTGAACTGAGCTTGCTATGAGTGTCCTGCCAGTAATTAAAAAACTTCTTGTCTTAAATCAATTTCTTGTTCGGAAAATACTGGCTATACATCCTTTTTCCCAGACACATTGATATTCTTTTATTAATTATTCAGTTTGCTGTGTAATAATCAAACAACACAGTTTATTTTCCAGTATTACCCTAAAAATGTTACAATCTGACCACATGCAGTGTGCAAAATTGTACAATTTTGATTTTAAAATTACTTCAGCAATTAATGCTAGGTACCGTGCATTAGGATGACATGAAGATAATAAAACTAATTAGGTTTTTAAAATTTAATTCATTGTCAAAACATTTAAAAATAGTAACAGATTATTATTTTATCATTTCATTGACAATTACTGCAGCTTTACTTAACATTATTCTGTTTTTTGTGTTTTAAGTTTGTATTAAGATACAATCTGGATATATGGAAAGTATGTATAGCATTAAAAACATAAGTGTCAGGAAAAAAACAGCTTTTATAAACCAAAGTGATAGTATTTAGTGTGACATGTCTTTAACCCTTTTGTTCAGGCAATATGAGATTTATTGCATTAATTTTCTAATGTTTTATACCAGTTTTGATTAAAAATGTGTGTGTCTTTTAAGGCTGTGGACATAATTCCTGCATTGTTTTATGTATCTGAAGGAAAGATAATGAGAAATAAATGTGTGCTCATTTAAACCCTGCAAAAACATCAAATCTGGAGGTGGCCTGAGACTTTTGCATAGTTCTATACATGCTGTGGTTTGTGGTTTTAAATGACAGCCTACACAGAAAAACAGCAATAATGACACTGATATATATATATTAGAGTTTAAAGCTTTCAGACTGTTGACTCAGAGCATACCTTCCGTACTGTTTGCTCTATAAGGTGTACATAAGTGTTATCACTCATTACAACTCTGATGCACAGCGTGTATATTTACCTGTGCAGCTCCATCATTTACAACCCCTCAGCACTCATTCAGAGAAAGCACAGACTGTCAGCACCATAATATCTCTGTGTACTGACTCTCATGCTAAGCAAACACATGAGCTATATCTGTCTACTATGTCAGCTACAGTGCATTTTAGCCTGATCTAGGTTCACATGAAGCACAGATACAGACAAAAAAACATTTGCCTTTTTCACTCTTTGTCTTGTCACACTGATTGATAACAGGAGCGGAAAGTGACTGTTAGTAGCTGTGCGTTGAAAAGGATGAAGCAGATGTTAACCTGCATGGACATGATGTGTGCAAGAAAGAGGTTACGTTTCCAAAGTAGGTAAATAGTTATAAGTAAACTCTTTGAAATCCACAAGTAAAACATTTAGTTTGTCTTCGTAACAGGAGCTGAAAACCAGTTCAAACAGGGTGAAAAGAGCAGATCACCATGACCTCCTGCCCTCTGTTAATTATCTTGTTATTTCTTGTTATCTTGCACTATTTCCATATCTGCTGCTGCTCTGATCCTTTATTTACCTCATAACCTTTACTGTATTGCACTACCACTGCCATTGTAAATAGACTGATGTATAGACTTTATATTCTACTATAGTTTATTCTGTACCTCTTATTTATTCTTGTTCTATTTTTACCTCTTTTTTAATGACAAGGTGAGAGAGTAACAGCATATCAGTTCTCCATAGTTCCTATGCATCTAGTGAATTGATTATAAAAAAAAACTTTGAATTTATGAACCTACTCATCTGCATTATGATGTGACTGAACTAAAGTACAACTACACCTCCTGTGATTTCCAGTGTCATCAACTGCTAATGGTGTCTGATCTTCCATCTATGTTCATCTGACTAAAAAGGATAGTTGAATAGACTGAAAACCTCCTGAACACTGGCTTCAAGTAAGAGCTACCTCTGCCTAATGCCCTATGTTTGTTACTCTATGTAGATATACTATATTAATAGAAAGTTACAAAAAAAGGGATAAAATGGCCAATACAAAAAATTTATAAATCTAGCCTTCATTGTCTGTGGGAATGTGTTATTATTCACATATTCGTAAAAGGAGTTTATGTAAATATGTGTGATAGTATCCATCAGTAAAGCAATAGGTAAAGAACTGTCAATAAATTTCTCACTATCTTTGCTTGGAAATGGCTGTGACTCTGCATGAAGAAATGATTTAAACACTTCTAATGTTTGCAAGGAAAGCTATTATGGTGAAGTGGGTTGGTGATGATCCTCCTTCTCTTTCCATTTGGAAATCACTGATTCTGGAGGATTTCGCTCAGAATAGAATACTAGAGTATATTGACACAGTCACTGATTTTTTTGGCAGAAATTGAGGAAACATTTGGAAGCTCTGGGAGTGAACTGTAGGAGACTAAATCCACATATCCATGTACAGAAGAAAACATGATCTCCTTCTGCTTTGAACACCAAATAATACCGTGTATATAATTTATTATGTCTATCATGGATTAGACAGTTTCATTTAAAAACACTTTTTTTCCTGCTGCTGAGTCTTCTCATCTAAATTAGGGTCATATTATTTTACACCTTCAGAAAGTGCGACAGTTTCACACCGTTTTTTTCCTTATGTTGAGTTCGTACCTGTTTTCGTAGACTGTCCAGTTCCACCTCCAGAGCCTGCAGGAAGCGCCGCCTCTCACTTAGCTCACTTTGGGCACAACGCAGCGCCTCGTTGCTCTCCTTCACCTCCGACTGCACTGCCTCTAACTGTAACGACACATACACAAATATCATTGACATTCCAGTATAAAGCATACAAACACATACGTAGATAAATTATGGACTGACCTTCTTGAGGTACCAGGCCTCTGCTTCTTCCTTGTTCTTGCGAGCGATGCCCTCATACTGGACCCTCAGCTCAGCCAAGGTGCCACCCAGATCAGGACCCTGGGCCGCATCCACCTCCACGTTTACCTGCTCGTTGGTCAGACGCAGCTTCAGAGCGCTCATTTCCTGCAGAGGACACATGACAAGCATCGTTTAATGCTACAACATCTTAATTTAACCTCACATGAATAAGTCATGTCATGAGCTGCTTAGATGGACATAAAGTTTGCCATGTTGATCTGACTTGGGGCCTTTTCTAAGTCAGTTACTATACATTTATATTAAGTGTAGCTGTTAGTTTCAGCTCTAAAGTTATACATGGAGTATCACTGCTTTGTGGAGGTGTTCAGGAAATGTTTGATACTGTTTCTGCACTAATTACAGGTGACAAAATACCTTATCATTTTCTGTGTAACTTCATTCTTTTAATCCTCCTTTGAGTTTTTTTTTTACACAGATCTGACCTAAATCTTGATCTACAATCTGTATTCATGTAAGCTAGATAATGTTACTGCACTACTTTACTAACCGCGGCTCATACTCCACATCCTGTACACCACACCTGACTGTCTAAACAGACACAGTCCTTGTGACTGAATAAGATCAAATATTCCTATATCGTGTACACAGGTGTTATCTTGCGATCTTGAAGCACCATGGCTACAAGAGGAAAGGGTGTGTTCATACACTTCAAATAATCATGTTTCACAAACTAAATACTATTATGGCTGCTCTGACAAACAGAAATTGTCAGGGTTATGTCAACCTGTTCATAAGGGATGCATTACAACTGTATGTTTTTAGGTTAATATTAATCATGTGTTAAAACCACTATGATTAAAATGAATACTGCGTTATGATGTGTCCTAAATGATGTATCCTTCATTCATATGGTAGGGTTTTATCCTCTTTGATGATTCTTTAGGAAAAGTAAGCTGTACCGAAAGTATTTAAGTTTACTTGCTCTTACAGTAAGACATTTTAAGAAACTGCAATTAGTAGTTATTTATGAAAGCAAAGAAACATTCTCTATTTTCTGGGTTTTTCATTGATTTGGTGCTTGTCTCTTTTTGCATGATTGTTAATTTACTGTTTTTGTCCTGTCTTCAGACTATAAACAATTTGAACACATCTCCATGGGACAAACGGTAATTTGCAGGAACCTTTCTCTGAAGCAGCACAGAGAACCCAGTGTGTTACAATTCTCACTTTCCACTGGTCTTGACAACTTGTAAAGTGATCATCTTGATGTGCAAACGCTCATTGATCACGTCTGACGTGACCTCTACCTCGCCGGTCATCTCACCTCATCGTGATTCTTCTTGAGGAAGTAGAGTTCCTCCTTCAGGCTGTCCAGGTCTCCTCGGAGGGTGGAGATGATCTGGTCGTGGTCAGACTTTGCTCTCCTCAGAGCCTGACAGTCCCGCTCTACAGACTGACAGAGGGTGGCTTCTGCCTCCCATCTGCAGGAGAAGACAGAGGAGAATTAAAACAGGTCTATATCAGCCACAGCTTGTGCTTCTCGTGTGTTTTCCTTCAATTCAGTGTTTTTTTTTTTTAAATATTTGCCCAAAATAGTTAGATATTTAATCACATCAAGTATTGTTTGCTGCCTCAATAGAAGAAAAATTAAAACATTCAGTGGCCCTGTGATGAACGGGTGAGGCGTTCAGGGTGCACCCAGCCTTCACCCAATGGTAACTGGGATGGGCTCCAGACCCCTGCAACCCTCCATTTAGCAGACTGGAACATGGATGACTGAATATCCTTCAGTGTACATGTATCTTTAATTATGTATCTCATTCATCTCACAGATGAGTGTATTAAAAGCCTTTTCTGTCTTTTCTTTTAACGCCTTACATTCAAAGTCCATTTTTACATCTTGTACAAAATGGACAAGTACTTACAGAGCAGACTCAAGCTATCATTTAGAGGATAAATAAACAATTCATTTACAGATCCAAATGGGTTTGAAGGATTCTGTACACCTACTCTAAACATTGAAAACTGGTTTTCTTTTCCTGGAAAATAGACGCTTAACTTTATGATGTGAAATGGACAGAGAAGACACACATTGGATGCAAATGTGAGTACATGAGTGTGTTAAATCATCCCAGAATGGATGCATTCCTGAGAAATGCATGTAATATCAACACGACCTCTGCTGTTAATACCATAAATCACTGCCAATTGATGTATAAATCCCTCACATCATGCCTCAGAACATACCATCAACACGTTGTGAAAATCTGCAGTGCTGGGTTTACTCTATTCTGCCTGTGCTGTTTTATTTTTATGTCACCCTGCCAACTTTGGACTCTTCAGAAATGGACGATGCCTGTCTGACCTGGTCCATCTATCACATCCTGCGCCGGCCGATGGCACGCCTGCTCTTCCACTGTGGGTGCCTGAGCACCGTGGGAATGGCTCTCTTATTTCACAGCCTGACAGAAAGGTCATTTATTCACATTGCTTTGCAGTCTGGCGCTCTCATGTGAACACTCACAGGCAGGTAAAAAGAAAAGGTCCCTGTGTGTGACACTCACTTGACCCTGAAGTCATCGGCCGCCAGCTTGGCATTATCAATCTCCAGCATGATACGAGCATTCTCCAGTGTCTTCTTCCGGACCTGAGGAACAGAGGACATGCAAGAAAGTTATTTAAAATTAGGACTTGAGAGCCTTGGGGACAGTGCTGCTTCAGAGTGTGCTGTCTTCTTTCAGAAAGTCCTAAGTAATCTAACTACTCTCACCCTGGAAATCCAAACCCATCTGACTGCATACATCGAAGACCTAAAAACTTACTGAAACTTATTGAAGGAGCTCATATCTTCAAATTCATTGCTAACTTTATGAAAATACATAGAAATGTCAAATTTGAAAGTTAGTATGATTGAAAATGTAATAAAAAAACCTACTTGACAAGAAAAATACTTGATAATAAAGTCTTATAAGGAGCTGATGCCTTCTTTAACTTAGGGGAAAATGCCAAATAGTCCTTAATCAACCAACAAAAACAAAGTTGTATAAGACAGATAATATTCTTAACTTGAGTAGTCTCATTCTGTAAATAAAGAAAATAATCTTGTTCCCCTGCTTGGATTTGATGCCAAAGATATAAACAACCCCCCCCCCACGTCCAGTCTAATACAAGACAAACATGTAAATTGGGGAAACATAAAAAACCCTTAGATAAAGGATCAACTTTTATACCAGAACCACTTGACACTGACCTCCTGCCCAATAGCATGTGCCTGGGCCATCATCCCCTCGATGTCATGACCTTTGGGTGCTTTCTCCAGCATCAGCTGCTTGATCCTCACCTCCAGCTCAGCGTTTGACCTCTCCAGAGAACGCACCTTGTCCAGATAGTTGGCCAGACGGTCGTTCAGACCTTGCATCGTCTCCTTCTCACTGGCACCGACGCCGAGCCCATTGAAAGACAGGTTGGAGCCGAGCATGTTGAGGCCGTTGCCCACGGAGACGGAGCGGGACAGGGTGCTCACGGTGGACAGAGCAGAGATGTGGGGTTTGGAGCGGATGCTGCGTCCACTGTCCCTCACGGACATGCTGGAGAAGGAGGGCTGACGAACTGTGTGGCTGCGCACGGAGAGAGTGGAGGCCATGGTGTCCACTGCACAAGAGTTATATCAATGTCTGTCCTCTATTTAAAAGTCTAGAAAAGGACAAAAGAAGGAAATACTCAGTGAATCCACGTAGATGATGATGAACACAATTGCAGTGAACAAGGATGAAGAGCTGGCATTAGTCAGTCAGTCACTCACTCAGTCAGTTAGTTAGTTAGTTGGTTAGTTAGTTGGTTGGTAGGCTTAATTTCCCTGTGTTCATACTGTTGCATCCAAATTCACTAAAATGTAGTAAAATTAATTTTAAAAAAGACAAAATGCAATAAAATGCAAACAAACAGACACGTTTTAATACAGGTGAAATATCCAGTCTCAGTTTAACAAGCAGTCCTATTATATTCAAGTGAATCAGATGTGTTATGTAAGTGTTAATGATCATGGAGATATTCCCATTTTGTGGCAAATACCATTCCTGTGTGATAGTAGTGTTAAGTTTTTAATAGACTTAACATGTGAGAACTAACATTTTTGTGACTTTAATTGTAGTTGTTGAGGAATAAATATGAAAAATACACACAGGGGACAAACTTTTCATTCACTGATGACGAATAAAGACATATTACTTACATCAAGCTTGACTCTACAGGTTGTTCTCCTCTGCTCCTCAGTCAGGTTTAGACCCGGATGGTGCAAGTGAATGGTGGTGCTGCTGCTGATTTCTCAGGTGACTTTGGCTGTAGAGACACGACCGTCTTTGTTGGGGTGGAGCTTCTGGTGGTGCTTTCCAATCCCAGTGCAACATGACACCTTGTAACCAAGTGAGAAAAAGAACTAGTGCACCAGCCAGTTTGCATTTGTCACCCTTTTACATGTCATATTTTAGATCTAGAAAATGTAGATCAGTATCTTCTTTCCTAATCCTGGAAAATTCCATTTAATTTCTAATTCTTTCACTATGAATGCAGTATGCATGTGTTTTCAGGACATCTAAAGTGGGCTTAATAATATTAACATAATATGGATGCCTTAAGTAACAGAGCAGAGATTAAAAAAAAAAAAAGGCTGATGTGCTTGTTGGGGTTTTGGCTTGAATCTACGCGTGGTGAGATCAGCCTCCTCAGGTCTCCATCTGACCTGAGTGGTGGAGTGTAAACCAGTGTGGCTGGCTGTAAACAGGGCCCCTGCTGTCTCCACAGTGATCCCATTGAGCCCAGGACACAATGCAGAGCAATGTGAGAGTCCGACTTCACCTGAGGACGGCCTGCCGGGATTGGGCGAAACGAGAGGAAGCGAGAACAATGAATTGACAGAATGAAAAGAAAGCAAAGACCCCTGAGAAATGCACAGAGAAATACTAGGTGTTGGTTTGGGCTGGACTGGAACTGGACACCTGGCTTAGTTTTACACACAGACACACACGCACAACTTTTTTTTTTTTTGGTTAAGTTTCAAGAAACCCTCAGGCTGCATCTTACTGTTATGCAGTAATCCCATGTTACTGTATTGTAAAAACTATGATTCTTGATTCCACCGGGTGTTATTCACTAGAGAAGATCAGATCACACAGGAACATTGACCTGGTTCAGTGCCTTACATGCCTCCAACTCGACCCACCCTTCCCTGACCTGAACACACATACACAGAAGATGGAAACAGATGAGAAGAGTTACAGAATTCTACATGATCTAATCAAGACTTGTGAAAATAGCAGAGATGTAATTTCAGGGTTGCAAAGTGTCAACAAAACAACCCAGGCAGCTGTTCAAAGTAGAAAATTGATATCTCACTCCTTATAATGTGAATAAGTTTCCACTTATCCTGTATCTACAATAACATGAATGAATCTCAAAGCATTAAAAGAACTCCATCCAGGTCTGTGCACAATAAGGCTATATCATCACCCTCTCACAACAAAAGAAATACCGTCCTCTTAAAGGGGCCAGAGCTGTCCTGATGGATTAAAGATATTAATATCATTGTAACATGTTGGGAAAGCTGTTTACAAATCCTTTAAATCTATGGATGAAGGAGATTATTGTTACCATTAAGTGGATGCCAACAAAGTCAGGTAACTTTGTAGCATGATAGATGCTATGTGAATGTACTGCCACCTGGTGGGTGTAAAACAATAGTGCATTATGTGCAGATGAGTGAGATTTAAACATTAAAAGTTCAGCAACAGCAGGTCAGTGCTGCAATGTAGAGCAATAAAGAAAAACACCCATAATTTAAATGGTATTTTTATTTGATTTGCTTTTTACCTCTAATCCAATATTTCTCAGATAAATTTTGCATTTTTATGTCACCAAATTTGCCTAATTAAGTTTAGTTTCTTTTCTGTTTGTTTTTTTCTCCTCCCAAGAATACCTGTAAATGTCTGCCATAAAAATTCTCCCTCTTCTTAAACAAACTTGTTTAAAACCCTCTTGGATGGGGTGGAAAATGCATTGAGTTTTAAGAGATACAGTATGTAGTCCTTGCAGGAAAGCAACAATACAAACACAAGACGACCCAATAAAATGTTATGCATTGATGTAGACTTGACTAGTCAGCTGTTTATAAAGTAGTTCAAATTGACTCAACCTCAACCTTATGCAACGGTAAAATTCAACACATGACAGCAGCAGTAACATGAATCCAAAAGCATCATACTGTATATACTGTAATATTCAAACACTAAGTGACTTCACTGCTCATAGAGTATTTTGACTTTTCATCATCTATGGAGGTAAATCACATGTGAGGAACATGCAAGCCTTAAGTCCTAACCCATAAGTGTCAAGCAAATCCTATGTCTGTGTGGTGAAAATCAAGAACAATCATGTTCTGTTCCTGCCCAAACATATGCAATTCCAATGATCTGTGGTCAATTGCAATATTACAAGATCTATCAGCTTTTAGACATGCAGGTTATGGATTATGGAATTATAGAATGGGATTATGGAAAAATCAGTATAAAAAGTCCTGAAAGCCCTGTTAGAGAGATGAACAGCAGTTCTCAAAGTTTTTCATCTCAAGATAAATTAGAAAATAGATTTGGTGTCTCTCCGTAGACCCAGACTGACAAAAACACAATTTGAGTTGCTTTAGTATCTATATTTTAATGACTTTTGTTGCATAATTCACACTAGAAATGAGTCAGGGATGGTATGTAAGATTGTGGATCACAACTAAAACTGTCAACACTGTCACCAAAGTAATCAAATGGTAAGGTAGACAAACAGTGGTAATTTACTTTTCTGCTGTCATAACAGTATCTTTGCTGAGTAAAATATTTTTCTTCACTGAATCTCTGTCCAATATGGTCAATTTGATGCTTTCTGACTATTTCTCCACCTAAAACACATTTACCTCTGTGTTTTCAATTTATTTTCTGAAGCCAACACTCATAAACTCTTTCTTGCATTTTTGTTTTGACAACATGATGAAAAGTGAAAAGGGAATCACAGAAGTCACTATCAATGTACCTCAGCTAGAAACAGATCATTTTTGAGGTCCGGTCTGAACTGAACAGACCAGTGTAGGGAAAAACAGAACAGTCTGTTTTTACCAGGAACATGAATTGGCATATTAGAACTTTTTTTTTTTCATTTTACTCTGACAGTTAGTGATCCAATAAAAAGGTCTGAGAGCCGTTTTAGGTCACAAGCCTAAGTTAAGCAAGGACAGTTTCAACAGATATCCTGTCATTTGGTGTTTGGTGATATCTAACACTTTGGTCCAAAGTCTCTCTTGAGTGTTCAGTCATGTTCAGATCTGCTGATTGTGAACTCTAGAGCAAATGAATCATATGATTTTCATCAAACCACTCAGTGACCCTCATTCCCTATGGATGGGAGCCTGGTCACCCTGGAAGAGACCCCTCCCATCAGGGTTTTCCTTTAATTCGTCACCTGTCTCTATAAAGGTCAAATAAAGGAATACCACTACGAATTCCTCGAGTGCTCTTGTCCTGTAGCACCACCGTCTGTCCCTCACGTGCAGCAGACAGACAGCGATGCCCTTAACAAGCCTCTGGAGACAGATTTAGATCCTGCTCCAGCTTCTTATAAATCAACCCAAAGTGCTGTGATTTTTCAAAACTCGTTGTCGTCCCCCCAAAATAAACACATTCTGGGAACCTGCTGTGGAGTCCCGTGTTTATTTTTGCATCGTGCACGCTTGGCCGTCAGCCTGGATGAAGTGAATCATATGTTTCAGCTATTTCCTTGCTTTTCGTCAGCTCTCCTCCTGCGCCCGTGTGCTACTGTAACAGTCATAGTTTATGCATGAAAAAACTTTGACTGTTTATTTCTCAGGATTTCTATAGCACACTATGTACAGGCCTTCTGTCCAGAGTCAAATAAATTCATTTTGCTTTGTTTTGGCTTTGTTTGGAAACGTGATACTGCATTCAGGTTTGTAGAGCTTTTATAGCTGAGGTTAAATGGTAGGCCTGTGCAATATCCACATTTAAGCAAAACACTCTAAGCCACAAAGTAAATTCACTGTGGCCCTTTGTTGTCTTTAGAAAAGACATTCGGCCTAAAAATGCTCACCCGTGCAGTGTTAACCCTCACACTGTTGTTTGTTGACGTGGTCCGGTTCTGAAGCCTCAGACTGTCCAGATATGAACAACTAGTGTAGTCACTGTCAGTCTGAGAGGAGCTCAAATTGCTAGTTTCCTCTGCCTGGTGTCTCGCCAAAACAGCAAAGCTGATGAGTGACATTACATTACTTGGTATATTTTAGATATGATGCTTTAAGTGTTTCCAGGAAAAACAGGCTGTTGTCTTTAACCTATATTTTGAAGCTGGATGGCACATGTATTTGGTCAAGAACAAGCTTGAAAGGCAGACAAAAAGCTGGATTGGATTCTGCAGATTAAGTACTCACATATTTATGATCAGTGATATTGAAATATAAAAATAATTAAAATGTACACATAAAAGTCATGCCCTGAAAGTTTTACCTAATTGGTAGTAGTCCACTCCATGGTGATATGTAGTTTGGTGTAAAGACATTAATATACATATTAGCTTAAGACATTCAAACCCTAGCAATTTGACACATTTCATTTTATTATTCCTTCTGTTCATGTTGTGGAATTGCCCCAAAGGGACTGGTGCATCTCATAAAACTGATACCAGCATGAAGACAGAGACTGATTTTCAACATTGGATGCAAATTAATATTTCAGAAGAATGGTGTTTAGCGCCACCTGTAGCTCTAAAATGGTACCACAGGCATCAGGTTAACAAAGTTAGAGTGGGCAAATCCACCTCCTCCACCATATCTGTCAGCACCGGAGCCCCCCAGGGATGTGTGCTTGGTCCACTGCTATACACTCTGTATACACATGACTGTTCTGCCTCCCACTGTTCTAGTCATATCATTAAATTTGCCGATGACACAACAGTACTTGGTCTGATTACCAACAACAATGAGGCTGCATGCATACAAGATGGGGGTGGAAAAACTTGCAGCATGTTGTAAGGAGCATAACCTGGCCCTTAACTCAAAGAAGACTAAGGAAATGATTGTGGACATCCGTAGGTCTGGATAACCCTCTCATTCAGCACTTTTCATGGAGGGGGAGGTGGTGGAGAGAGTGAAGAGTTTTAAATTCTTAGGTTTAACTGTGACGGATGATCTGACCTGGGGCCCCAACACAGCCTCAGCTATTGGTAAGGCTCAGCAGCAACTCTACTACCTGAGGAAACTGACAAGAGCCAACCTCCCTCAAAGACTCCTGACCAACTTCTACCACTGTGCGGTAGAAAGTGTGTTGGTGTATGGACTTTTGGTGTGGTTCTCCAGCTGCACCAGGGCTGAACAGCAGGCGCTCCAGAGGGTGGTGAAATCAGCAGGGAGGATCATGGGGATCAGAGATCTCCTCTGTTTTCATTAAACGCTGTCTGAGGAGACTTTACAACATCCTGTGAGACGCAGCACACCCTGCAATATCACCTGTTCCATCTGCTGCTGTCGGGTGAAAGATCCGGATCCATCCGGGCCAGAACCTGAGTCACAGCCTGTACCCCCATGCAGTGAGGCAGTTGAATGAACACTTTACCCCCCCACACCACATCTCCCACATAACTACATATCTGTAGTTGCTGCAGCACCCTCACCAACCCC
>JAPQRQ010000028.1:26480760-26506047 GCA_037367365.1 Apogon talboti
ATTGAATTGAATTGAATTGAATTGAATTGAATTGAATAAATGTAAAGGTTGTACCATTGACCTTAATCCTACAGAATATTTCTGGGCTCAACTGAAAAAGTGAGTTTGTGCAGGGAGGTCCACAAACCTGATCAAACCTGAACCTGTTCTGCGGGAGGAATGGGCCAAAAGTCCTGCAAAGTCTTGAGGGAAGCCTGTGGAAAGCTGCACAAAGAATGTGAATAAAAAGAGTTAAAGGCAAAGTAATCAAACATCAGCAATGTGTACTTAACTTAAGAACCCCTGAGAATGTTTTTAAATAAAATAAGAAATGTATTTACAAATTCTACACCATCAAAATAGAGTGGGAACCTGGTAAAGGTTCGTACTGTCTTCCAATTATGAATGTGAAAAATAATTCATTTATCAGACAGGAGCAGTTGTTTGTTTACCTGCTTGACTAGTTTCAGCTACTTACTGGAGCCCTCGTCAGAAGCGTCACATGATGTTGCCATGGAATAATGTGAGGGTCATCCATGCCGACAGCAATAAGTACCATCGCTGGATAAAAGAGGCTATAGAGATACGGAAACAGGGACGACGGGGTATATACCTCATCACACACCTGGGATGCGGTCCTGGAGAAAGCATCAGACAGAAAAAAAAAAAAAAAGAAAGCATCAGACAGCAGGGGGCGCAAGCCTTCACTACTGTCTGGCAAATCTTTCTGAGCAGCCTATAAGACACGCCATGGCAACATCATCTGACGCTTCTGACGAAGACTACAGGAAGTAGCTGAAACTAGTCAAGCAGGTAAACAAACAACTGCTCCTGTCTGTTAAATGAATTATTTTTCACATAGAGTGCGAACGAGTATTATTATTATTATTATTATTATTATTATTATTATTATTATTATTATTATTTGCAGAGCCTTGGGGCGCAGATTTTTGACCCCAAACAGGAACCACATCACTTGACTGCTCACTAAATGACCGAAAACTTTTTAAAGCTACACTTGAATGCAGATTATACACAATACTCAGGGCCTGTGTCAGGTATAGCTCGCTTATTTAAATATTTATGTTTTTGTAAAATTATTTTAGGTGATTCCTGTCGCCTTTTTCTTCAGACAGATAGGGCGGCGCTCTATCGCCCTCTATTGACTAGCCGCCACTGATAGTTAAGGTTAGTGAACTAACAACGGGATTATGTAAGAAAATTAAATATGCTAGATTGTAAATGCATTTAGCAAAGGTCCACGTAAATAACCAACTTCAACTGTGCATTCCAGACTTTAAGTAACCTTTAAACTGTCAGGGCTGTACATCATACACAGTTGTTTCTATATTATGTACTTTAAAGTAGTGTCTAGTATTTCATTTCAAATAGATGTTCAGAGCCTAAAGAACTAAAAGAAGCAGCAGTGTAGTTGTCTACATACTTGAATACTGAGTACTGAGTACTGAGCAGTACTTTAATACTTAGGCAGGTAAAGGCACTGGTTATTTAAATGATAGATCTTGATATAACAATTAAACGGTTAACCTTAATGATGATTTTACAATTTTAAGCACTGCATTTGAGTAGCTTCACAGTTACTTTCCACAACAGATTGCTATTATGTTCCTAAAATAGTTACACGAACAAAGCCTTTCAATTAAGGTTCCAGTTTCCTCAGTTTTGTGGTGTTCTTGTGTGGTTCTTCTGCATATATAAAGTCTGTTATTAAGACAAAATGAGACACTATCATGCTCATCAGGGATTCAGATTCAGTGAATAGTATCATCAGTTCAGTCAAACAATATCCTCAAATAAAGCAGGAAAAAAAGAGAAGACCTTGCCAGCATATGGCACCGTGTAAAATAAACTTCAGGAGGAGGAGGAGGAGGCTGATGATGATGATGATGAAGATGTCTCACGCTGCAATCTTCCACAGAGGTTTTGTTGACTGTTGTGCAAGGGGGAGAGCTCATCAGCATGAAGGGGAGAAATGTGAATAAGCAGAGACGAGGGGCACTGCAGTGTATCTGCTCATTAGGCGGCCGACGCCGTAATTCAGCGAGCGAGCAGCTCTGCAATCAGGGGCCTATTCATTAGCATGGGGGGCCCGCTTTCATCTGCAACCACTTGAGGCTGCCAATCACCAAGGGCGGACGCATGACATGATGACAAAACGGGGCGGCTTAAACGCTAGGGGATGCTTGTGCATGGAGGGAGTCATGACTAAATGCTGCCTCAAGCGCCTGTATTTGAGAGAGGGGAAGAAATGTACTTTTTTTTTTTTTTTTTTTTTACAGTGTAGTGCTGGCAGGTGGCCCAAACTCTGTCACCCTGATAATCATCTCTCTGCTCAGCATGAAGACTGCTTTTGTTCTTAGATTTCACAAGGAGGAGCATCGCTTTGCTGAACAGGTCTCCTCCTGAAATGGACTGATTAGAAGTGATTGATTTGGGAGAAAGTTAGATTTGCATTTTATGGTGATGTCTGGGAGGGAGGGAGAGCAGTCTAATCAGTATTCAGTGTTATTTTATACAGTTAGTACTCACTGGTATCATAGCCTACATTCTCACACTTTCTTTAAGTACAGTAAGTACCTAAATCAGACAATGATGCAGACATGGACACTCACCCACACACCTGGTCCATTCAAAGCTTGGGCATCTTTAATTAACTCTCTGAGATGTATAAAGGAACCATTGTGTCTGTTATTTATCTGCTGTCTGTCTGAAGGCAGCGCTGGGTCAAACAGTCATTTTGGACATACCTACTCCTGCACAAATAGCAGAACAAACGCCGCTGTCACCAGAGACTCCTTTTACACTTGTGTGATCTCACTGTTCTTGGTTGTTCATTGAAAAAGTAAGGTTTAAACACACTTAAAAAAGGAAAACAGCTTTTCTTTACCTCTGAAATACGAGTATCTGGTCTCAGTCCTCTGTACTACTCCCATTGGTGTAAATGTAAATAGGTTTGTCAGAAGTGAATGGGTGTGGCAAACTCTGAAAATCCACTTCTGCCTTCAAAAAACACATTGATCCGATGTGAAAAGTTCAGATATAAGGATATCCTTTAACCCAAAGTGTTCCATTCACTTTTCTCATAACTGCACCTTAAGTGCTGTCAGTCAATGTAACAACTGTAGATAATCTGTGTTAAGAGGCCTGTCAAAAGCCAACAAACTGCCTGATCAATGACCACACTTCCAGGGAAAACGTCTTTAATCGTTTCCACAGTGAGATTGATCACATTTCCTGTTAAGTACAGCATGTAAATTGAACATAATGTGTAGGTTTTGTCGCGGATATTGCTCCTGATAACATGTTATAGTGGGTACTTGGCCTCTGACGGACGACCTTTTGATTTCACTGTGTGTGGTTGTAAAAATTGTGTCTTGAAAAAATGTGCTTCCAGTGGAGATTGATTTCTATTTATTTACCCATAATGGCCCCTCTTTTTGAAAACGGGTCCTCACATTTCCAGCCACACAAATAAAAATCACTCTTGTTCTCTCTGCACTTCTGAATTATCCAAACACATTTTCATAACAGTTCTGATACATTTTATTAAAACGCAGCAATATTTACAATGTACAATCACTGAATTGATCCATTTCAAGACACATTTAAAAGTGCTTTTTGTTAAGTTTTGTTCTGAATAAATAAGAGTTTCCATTTTCCAACAACAATACAACAACAAACAACAGTAAAGCAAATGTGCTCACCAGTACAAAAATGCTGAGGTTTAAATACTGCTACAACGTTCCTCTTTTTCCTTTTCTGAAAGCTCATACTGCAGCAATTAGAATGCCTTGAATGAGTGGGTAAACAGAAGGAAAAATTCCTGACCTGATGCAATGATTTGTGTCCCGTCAAACAGGAAAATAAAAGTGGTCTTCTCTGCATTGTAAAAAAAACAAATAAACAAACAAAAGTCCCATGTTGGCACGTAGGTGGGATGTTTCTCCAGTTGCCACAGTCGGGTGTCTTTCAAAGACAAAAAGTTTTACTCAGCAGTCTCACAACGAAGAATCCGACTGATTGAAAACAGAACTCCGTACTCCTGACGTCCAAGGATTAGTCTCCCACACAGAGCAGATTATTGACAGTAGGTCCCAAAGGATTTTTTTTTTTTGTTCACAATATCAAAGTGGTGATGATGGAAAAGTAAATGCAGGGGGTCAGCGGCTGATGGGAAGCTGTGGTAAAGAGATGGAGGGATGGGTCAAGTGACCTGGGGCAGCGAGGACTGAGAAGGGATGACCTAAATGCAAAAGATGGGGAAGAGGTCAAATAATATGTGCATCTTGTATATATGTCTGTCTGTCTGTCTGTCTGCCTATCTATGTTTCTATGTATGTATGTATGTATCTGTCTGTTTGTCTGTCTGTCTGTCTGTCTATCTATCTATCTATCTATCTATCTATCTATCCATCTATCTATCTATCTATCTATCTATCTGACACATACAGTATATATATAATATTGTTGACCAAACAAGTTAACACTTACTGTCCAAGTATCCGTGCAGGGCCAGTAGATGCGGTCTGTCCGGGCTGCTGAACGGTGAAAAATGAATGTCTTCTGGCAGCGACGGCGGCATCCTGGACAGCGGAGCGCTCTGAGAGAAGCTGTTCTGGGGCGGTTGCTTTTTGTGTCGTGCACGGCAGTTCTGAAACCAAACCTGGGGAAACGTTGCAGGTAACATAAGCATGCAGCAAGTGAGGAAACTTTTTTTGACATTGTATAAATTCGGGTCAGGGGTGTCCTGTTGTCATGCAAATATCACAGTTGTTATTTACTTCTTTGTCCGTAGATGTTTCATTTTAATTCCTTCTAAGTCCCATATGCAAATCTGACAGAGGGTTCAGTGGAGAGTTTTAGTCTCAAATTGCTTTTCTGATTTCTTTTTCATGCACTTGCACATGATTTTAATTCTTGGGGGAAGATTCCAGGATTTAGGAAATTATTTATTTAAAAGTATCTAATGCAAAGAGTGCAATATCAACTAAAAGTTCTTTACTTGTTTTTGCTTTTTGCAAGTATCAGATGTTACACTTCCCCCATTCAAAGAGGGGCTGGTACTATGAAGCAGGATTTGGATCAATATGTACAGAAGCACCACCTACAGACCAACCAATTCTCTTAGAAAACATCACTATTCCTAGAAGATCCAAAAGACTTGGTTAACAGATAGTGAGAGGATCTGTCAGAGACATTAGAGACCTACCAATCCCTGTACCTTTCACTGATTTTACTTTTTTTTTCTTTGTTCTGTACTTGCTCCCAAGAGCAGTTAACAGTGCAAGGTCTGCAGCTGAAGGGCTAAGGCTAAAACTATCTTAAGAACAAGCAACACATTAATTTAATGGAGTACACAACTGTAATTATAATCAGATGTACTTGTGCTTTAATGATGGGGCAGCGATAGTGATGAGCCTCTTAACAAATGCACGTTCTCCATTGTCGGCAGCATCTTCCAGTCTTTGGCAACAGTGACCGTCTTGCTTTTATCCTGTACTATATAAATTCCTCATATTTTTTTAGTATTATAAATTGTTCTTCTTATGACATAGATCTGGATCTAGACCTTTCCACATCGCTCTTGGCTAGGTTGATCCAATGAGTGGATCGACTGTCATGACACCGTGTATACATTGTTACAGCTAATAAAAATTAATCCTGCTCTGTTGAAAGTGTTTCGTAGTACAGGCCCCACATTTGTAACTGCGGAGCCTTCGCAAATTTTTTTGTGAAACTTCCCACAGTAAACAATGACTCTATGCTAGCTCTCAACACTGGATGCATGTGTCTAAAAACTCTGCTCATTTTAACCACAAAGTTATTTTTCCCTTCTCGGCTTTTCAGAGGCCTGGAAAAGTGAAGCACAATCAGCATTTCTAAATTCAACATTCAGAAAACCAAAACAAACACAAGTATTGGAGCTGATGTAATGTATGTGTTTATTTTTTTCCATCCCATTAATATCTTCTGATTCCTCAAATTACCATAATCTCACAATATGTTCAAACTCTCTGCTGTCTCAAACACAGTATATACAGTAAATGCATTATGATGTAATGTCATGGTTTGGCACCACATACCTGTATAACTCGCCTGCTCAGTCCTGTCATCTCTGCTAATTTCTGTAGAGTCTGGGCATCAGGGTTATTATCCTGAGCAAACTGTGTCTGCATCACCTGTGAGAAAAACGATTGCTTGCAGTTAGACACACTGTTGGTATGAAACAACATGATAATGTAATACTGCACAGAATCTCATTGGAGCTACATCTACCTGTAGCTGCTCTGCTGTGAATGAAGTCCGTGCCCTCTTGGCTGGTTTGGGTTGGCAGTCCTGATCAGAGGGTAAGGCTCCTTCCAATGTCAGTCCTGTGCCTTTAAGATGTACATTCAAAACACTTTCATACTGCATACTTCAACTGAATATCAAAATAAGGCCATTACATTGTGCTACATAGTCTACAGTGACGTTACAGCTCCACAGAGAATGCATCATAAAACTGGACATTTGTCCAAACAATCTATTTATCATAATTAAATCGTTTTGTTGCCAACAACCACACAGCCTAAAGTATTTATACACTTTTCCTCACTGCAGAATTTAAGAGTGCTCCTCTAATAGTGAAGAAAAATACAAGAAATAACACAGTTAATATGAGTTTAACATGACACAGTTCACCTTTTATGAGCCATAATGTGGTAAAATGAGGATTAATCTAATTTGCAGCACTTTAATAGTTGTAAAGAAACTAGAAGACTTTCCACTGACTTGGGGATAAGGGATATGGACATAATTTCAACTTGGAGAAAAATGTATTTATACTCTAATCTGTCCTCTGAATGTAATTATTCCCCATGTCTTCTCTATTTTCCATCTTCATTTTAATAACCTGACGTCCACCAATACAGGGGCAGATCACAGGTGTCATTACCACTGTTAGACAAAACAATGGTGATCTAAAATAAATAATTACATGATGTGGATTTTAATATTTAGGCCAATAAGACTGTAACTAAGCACATAACCTGTTATAGATAACATACCTTGTCGTCAACCAGTATGGAAAAAAACAACTAAAGTGCACAATTAAAATGGAAATTTAAAACTCTGAAACTGGATCACCTACTATCGTCAATAAAGAGTATGTCTGAGCTTCAACCTACCATTTTCAGCAGCCCTGCGGAGGTTTTCCAGCATGGTGTCATAGTGGCTGCGGCAGAGCACCCTGCCCTCCACCAGGCCGAACTCCTCTCCAGTGGACAGCTGCCTCTTACAGGAGAAACAGGCAAAACAGGCCAGGTGGTACACACTGCCCCGGGCCCGCCGCACCCAGTCACTGGCATACACCTGTCGGCCACACTGAGCGCACTTTGTGCCAAACCTACTGTGGAAGGAATAATAATACAGACAGGTGAAGGTTGGTTGGAGATGGTCACCAAAGATTTCATTGGTGTGAAACTCAGGGACCAAAACATGAGGTTATATATCATGTATTCAGTAAAAATAAGAACAAATACATACCAATAATTATATTAATGTTACCTGAATGATGCTTCATATTAGTCATAACATTTTTACTTAACTCAAGAATACTATGAAGCCCATGAAGTTCAAAAATTTTGATTTAAGTGAAAACAGCATATATCATCTGAAATAGTTGGCTTTTACTAAAAATGAAACAGCTTGTTTCCAGCTTTGAATTAACTGAGTATGTAGAGTGGTCATTATAATAGTATGCTGTTTTTCACTGTTGCACAACACAAATGCTGTGTTCTTCTGTGCTTGTATCTTGTTAGCTTAGCTTATTTTAGCTAACTTTGCAGCAGACCCTTGAAACCAACACACAAGCCCATAACAAAACCATAAGCCTTGGTTTGACAAACGAAATATCTAATAAGGTCACATTTCCTTTTGGAAAAGTAAAGCTGATGTAAGTATTTTGATAAAACTAAACCTTTTGACAACCAAAATATTAAGGTAATATCTTTACTTGAGTTTATTTCTGGTATCTTTTGCATCGTTTGAACTAAAACTATAATGAAAGTTGTTTTTTTTTCTTTTGTTTTGTTTTTCTTCATTCAAGATAGCTCACTTAGGGACTCCTTTTTTGGGGGGCATTTCGACCCAAGGGCGGAGTTACGTCCTGCGTCACTGTTGTGTTTGAACCCTAACCCTAACCCAAACCCTAACCCCTAAACCTAAACCACGCCCCCGGGAGAAGTACGTAAGTCGAAATGCCCCGAAAAATACGAATCCTGCTCACTTTACCTCCATTACCTAGTGTACACATAACCTGACAGGTTAAACCCAGTGCAAAATTTAAAAGGTTAATTCCGGGTGTTTTTGTCGTGCTTTTGCGTATACCTTCATGTACGTTTTAGGTAAATAAATCGCATAAAATGAGTTAAAAAAAAACAAACGGGGTGGGGTTTGAAAAAGTGACAGTCCTAAATTCAATTTAGGCTCATTAATGTTCATTCTACCTGATCCGGTGTGCTCCGTGAGTCTGTTGGTAAAAATAAACAAAAATAAAACAAATCAAAACAAAGTGACTAAACAGGCACGTCTGTTAGTTCGGGGATGTGATCCGTGAGAGCGTAGAGATTGTTATAGTAATGCAGTTAAATACTGCTACTCATTGGCTAATGAAAAGCAAATTAGTAGAGGCCCATAGGAATCGCGTTTATCTTGGTCATTCAGTTGTGTTCAGTTCATGTCTCAAAATGTAGTCAGCGTCAACAGACACTACAATGATATTTAAACAGTTTCATTAACATGGATTGTTGTGATTTATTTGGTGAAAAACTAAAGCCCATTTTGGCCCATTATGCAGTTTTCAGAGTGTTTTCCCCCACTGCGAATTCACAAATCAGTCAAATTAGGTACTCAACAAAAAAGACAAATCATACTGATAGTCTATGTGACACTTGTATTCAGTCTAAACATAGGCCTCTAGAAGAGTAAGGGTCAAATAGACATAGAAATATACTACATAACAAACTGACTTCGGTCCAATAATGAGGCCTGATCTATATGTACAAAGTGATAGGCACTACTTCAGTTGCGAGCTGTTATTTAGGTTAAATTTAATTTAATTCATTTGGTAAAACATTATTATAATTACAGAGCTTAAAAGAAAATATTACAAACAATAAATGTGTGTGTTTTTTTAATTTAAAACGAAAACAACATTTTGGAGATTTAGAAATAAAACTAATTTCAGTTAAGGCATATTTTCGCGACTGGCTATCTGTGGGGATTTTAGGGAAATAAAGGAAATATCAATTTTAATACAAAAGGAACTAATGCTGGGAGCAACCGGAATATAACGGAGTAAGTCCACACCACATTTCTATCAAATGTAAGGCCTATTCGATCGTATCTTCTTTTCATGACATTTGAGAAAATTCTAAAGAAACCTTTATTTTAGTTTATATCGACTTAACAACGACACTATTTTCCTTTCAAAACATGTCTATTTATTTCAAGAAAATAACAGTAAAGAAGGCAGATTTACTAAAAATACAATATAAAAACAACAATAATAATAATAATAATAATACACAAATTTGCTTGTTTCATTATCTCTTATCTTTTCGGAGAACTGTTTAAAGTAGGGAAGGGAAGTGTTATCATTTTCTTTTTATAATGTTGAAATAATAATAAAAGTTAAAAAATGACGTTAATATAAATTCATATAGGCCTAAGAATAAGTTATCTTATAGCCTAGTTTATGTAGGCTACTGCAAAATAAAAAAAACAAAAAAACAAAAAACGAAACATTCTTTATTGATATACAAATTGAGTCTTGAATAAATAATGAATAAAACCACTGGCTGAACAAAACGGATCCTACCTGAAATAATCCAGTTTACAGTAGATTTCTTTGTTTTTGACGTAGCAGCTGCTGTGTTGGCGCAGAGACGCTCTGCACACTGAGCACTCCAGACACCCCAAGTGCCAAATCAAGTTGTTGACCTGAGATTCATGAAAAAAAAAAAATGCAGTCACACTTAATTCCAAATAGTCCACGTCTGCAAAACCGATCATCAGTGCATTGTACAGCAAATAACACACACACACACACCATCAGCCCATACTGCAATAGATGGGAACAAATTTACAAAATAAGAATAAAATAATTTTAGTTTGATGCAGGAACGGGAGAAAAACAAAAAGAGTAAAGGCACGGTAGTGACTAAAATGTTAGGTAAGCAATTTTCTTCACCCTGCGTTGATATAAATAAAGGAAATCAGTAACATTTGTCCACCTTCAGCAGGTACCGGTCATGGATCTCCATGCCGCAGCTGGCGCACTGGTTCTTGGCCGCCGGAGGAGAGCAGAGGCAGGCGGCCTCCGACGGACTGGACTCACTGGACTCCTTCTTCACCTCCGACTTAGACTGTTAAAAAAAGGTTATTAAGTCAAGGTTATAGGGAGGATTTTGTAGCCTACATTCTTCAAGACAAAATAAGCTGAAAAGAACAAATTAGAGATAGTGAAAATCAGCTGCGTAAAACACTGATCTTAGTCTGTAAAAAGGTTTGTTCTGCGTTTTAATAGTTCCATAAATCTTTACATTTATGTGCGCGCACGCAGGCATACTGTAGGCGATCACAGCGTCAAAACTGAACTTAGCACCGCAAGTCTGACTGGAGTTTTGGTGGGTTTACCCCCCCACTACAACCCTGACCATGAATACACTGCAGAGCCTCTAAGTTTGGTCCACCCCTGATCGAGTCTGTGAGCCAAACCCCAGACCCGCGGAGGTCATCAGACGAGCCAAAAAAAGGTCTCCCAAGACAACGAAATAGGGATGCCAGTCAAACCTCACATCAAAATAAGACGGAGAAATCAAAAGGAGGCAAACCAAAGTGATCCAGATGTTTGTGACTCACCATTTTCAGGTCTTCAACGCTGCCTATTTGGAGAGAAGATGGAGCTTGCTCTGCGCATTACGCATCTCTGCCCCAACCCACACTATATCCGGTCCAAAACAACGAATAACTGTTTCTCCTGCATTTAAACCCTGGCAACAAACGAAATTTTGATGCAATTAGAGGAGAAAAAAAGCTACATATATGATCGATCACTCCTCTTGTGCGCAATAGGTGGCTATATTCCCATGCAATCAAACCGCAGTGAAAAGAAAGGATGGCACTATATCTGCAATTAGCGGCGGATTGAAATGCTTCGCTTGATAAGAGGCTACCCGAGTGTCAATTTCATCTGTCAATCAAGAAAAGACAAGCGAGCCACCAAGCTAAGAGAGAAAAAAGCGGCGCATCCTAATTTCAATAGCCGTATAATCGAAAATCGAAAAATCTCCAAAGTGAAGAGGCTCAATTGGAGATCGGTCTATTCATAACAGACAATGTGCAGAAACTGCAGCTGATCTCGAGACATAAAGAAGCTTGATTGTCTCTTTCTCGTGATGGACCCATTTAAGTACTTGATGCTCCCCTGGTGATTACAGCTGCATTCATAAACTGCCAAAAAATCTGCGTTTGGGTGGCAATCCGGAGTCCGTGTTGTCCTTAATTTCGACGAAATTAACAGGAATGCAAGATTAGGATGTGTTAATTGCCAGCTACGGTATAAATATTGGAGGCAATAAAACATGAAGAGCCGGCCTATAATAAAATAACAGCATATAGCCTTCTTTTTGGAAAACCTCCCCAAAAGCGCAGAAAACACCGTCCAATAAAAGTTTTCCCCTCCGGTGAATTTCCATTTTTCCACAACATCACGACTGAAAAATATATCCGTGCAACATATCTCTTTAATCAAGAATTCTCCTGGTAAAAAAACCCCCGAAAAAAACAAAGATTTTTTTCCTTCTTTCTTTGCGTTTATACACGAAAACCAACTTGATCAACTTGGCGGTGCAGAGAATCAAACCAGTGGCACCAGTGTCCCTCCCACACAGACTCTCCTCTTTCTTCAGTTTCCACAGAAAGTTTACACCCAGTTCAGTCAGACAGGATGTGATGCTGCCCATTGTACCGGCAGACTTTCGCCAAATATGAATTCATCTATGTATAAGCTAAAAACTGTATAAAACATGGTGGATGAAAATACACTGATTCATTGTTCATTCTTTCTGAAAGTGAGGCTGCAGATTGGAGGCCATGTACTTCACTTCACAGTGCTACTGCTACTGATTACAAGATGAATAGGGAGAAAATTATTGAATTTATTTTTGTAATTATCTGTCATATAAAATGTGTTTTAAGGACGTGCTTAATTGTATCCTATTTTCATTATCTTTGATGCATTTTTGATGGCTCTGATTCTAGCAGCCTCTTCTCAGAGAAAAGAAATGCTGAGTAAAATAAAGGAAACCTTTGCATACATTACATTTTGCAAGATGTTGATTTAAAATTAAATCTACAAAATGTGAAGGTAATTATTATCATCATAAAAAAACCTTTATTCCTTGCAGTATTTATTGCTGACTGGAAGAATTTACTTTTCTCTAACGATAAACTAATGTGAACAGGTCATGTTAGTAGTCACAGGCATCAGATCACAGACTCAACTGTGGAAAAAAAAAAATCAAGCTAAGTTAGAAACTGTTGAGTTAAAAGATGCACTTGAACTAAATGGCCTCTGAAGGACTCCTTAAACAACTTTTAAAAGCTATTCTTAAAAATGCATCTCTTTTACAGTCACTTTCTCTGACAGAAATTCAAAGGCTCTTCTTGCTCTTAAATAATCTTAATCTTGAATTCAACTCTGTTTCATTTGCAGAATAAATAAAGAAATGTGTCGGGTAAAGAACCAGTGTCTGGAGACGAACACGGTAACGCACCTGTATTTCTGATTTACCACTTGAGTTCTTTCACTAAACTCTCAGTCCCTACACAAAGAAAGCATAAAATGGCTTAAAGTAAAGGTTTCCATGAAATCAATATGAGTGTCATTATTATTGATTACTTGAAAAAACATTTGGGCTCACCGCTGTAGCAGCAGAATGACATTGTCTCACTCTGGTGTATTGTCAGTGTAATGCTCTTCACAGGCTCGGTGCATTAACTGTAATTGCTACATGGAGCAGGGTCAGATGGAAGTGGACTGGTCGAGATGCACAAGTACTTTAAGAAAGGAAAGGCTTCAAAGAGTGTTATTTCACTTCCATTATCATCATTCTTAAGGGACGATGCCTGAGGGTGATGGTGTTTGACAGGTTCTGACCATATTTTTGACCAGATTTAAGCAGTGTAGAGCCTCTACAGAGGACATTTGAGAACCACTGCACTGATCAAGTTGGGCTGATATGTGTTGTATTGGTTTGATCCAATGAAGCATTTAGGACTATTTTAACATTTAAAGGCAAGCAGCTTTTTGGATTTTAAGGCATTTTATGTTGTTTTTTTTTTTTTAAAGCTTTCATTCTGCATTTATGTAGCTATGCTGATGCCATTACACAAGCAACTTATACTTTTATGTTAACATTCACTTGAAAATTTTTAAGACAGGAAATTACCATATTACTTATTAAAAGGAAAGAAAAGGCTGGTCTGAGTCTAAATGTAACCCAGACACATGAATCCACTAAAATACCAATAAAACAGGTTTTAATAATAGATTTCTATTTTTTATTAATGATGATAAGTATATGTAGACAATTATAAGACAACGCTTTGAAAACACATATGCAAAACTGAAACTGCCAAAATCTCCAGAACAAGAGAATACATTTTACGACTGTATATGAATTCATTTTCATTAAGGTGAACCAATACACTATATTAAAACACTGGTTATTTGGAACAAATTAATATTGTGCCACAGGTTTTTCCCATCTATTATGAAATTTGTTTCATCAAGATCTGGCAACATAAAATGCACAGCACTCTTCTGACAATAGCTATAGTGGTGGATGGGTCACCTGTTGCGTCCTGTACAGCTCTGTGCTTGTCCAAATGTCAGCTCTATTGGCAAACACTGCTGTGTGTGTGTCTGTGTGTGTGACTGCTCTGTCCCGAGGCCCTGCCCTTCCTTTTGCACATCTGTCTGTGTTCCACACAAACAATAAGGGACCAGCGCACCGCCACAATAAAAACAAACTGTACCACATGCTAAAGCTATTACGCTCATCCAATGGGCCCCAGTGGACAGTTTCACGGATGGTATGTCGACAATGTATGACGTGGGTCGTCCTGCTGGAGGTGGATGTGTGAGGTGCAGAGAGGTTCACATCAGGGCAAAATGGAATTGAAAATAGTAAACACTGGGAAGCAACCAGTATTAAGGTGTGGTCATTACATCAGAGATGAATAACAATGCTTGTGTAACATACTGGTACTTGAATTAGTTCAGGTTAAATATGAAGTCGGTTGGTTCTATTGGTTCTACTCATGATCAATAACTGATAATTGATATAGGGTTTTTGCAGCTAAAGCTTGTGACACAATTTAACCTGATGATTTTTTCAAAGCATGTCTTTGTGACAGGAAGCCATTGTTTGGAAGTCAAAGCTTCAGGTTTGACTGGGGCACTTAGACCTGCTCACAGAAAAACACCTGGGGAACACTGACCACTTGCTATCAGCATGCACACCAGTCAATAAAAACAGATCTTGATGCACTTACTGTGTTTTGCTGCTTTTGTTATTTCAAGCAGAATGACGTAGATGTGTCGCCGTTGCTCTCTGCTGCTTTTGGATGACAGTCGTCTCTGTAAGGAGAATGAGAGAAGACGCGTTCATGTCAGTCCACATCAGAGGTGTGAAGTCATTATGTGCAAATGCATATCATACTGAAGCAGACTATTCAAGAATGCATCTTTTACGTCAGTGTTTTTCTGACCACTTTTACCCTTATTTCCTAGATTTTAATACAAAGATCTGTGCTTCAAACAGTGTCATTACTTTTGCTTCAGCACCTTTAAGATGTTTTTTTTATTATGTATCATTGCACATCTTCTCGACTTCACAACTTCAAGATTTGACGAAAGGGAGAGTACACAGAGAGAAGACTTCATAAGTGTTTTTTGTTGATACTGAAGACTGATTTGAATGTGATGATGGTACCCTGAAATAACATATTGTGTATTTTATTTCAGGTTAGAATGGTTGAATAGTTGTCATTATATTTATATGACCTGAGGTTCAGTTGCCTTTGCATACAGTTTATAGAAATGTCCTTCAAAGGCTTATTTCTACTCATATACTCTGAGTACAGTTTTGAGCCTGTTATTTTTCAAATACAGAATGCAAGTACCAAAGTTGAATCAGCTTTTCGAGATTAATAAGTCTTTTTCCTTGCCCAAAGTGTCTGTATTTTTATTGAAATAAATATTCTGTGTGTTCTTGTCCCTGCTGTCCCACATGATGCATCTTGTTCAGATAAATATGACTCTGCTTCCCTTGAGACCGACTTTGTTATCATTGTATAATAACACTTTGCTGCTGCAACTGTTTATTAGTGTGTTTTCTGCTTGTGTCATATATAGTAAAAGTCGATGTGTTAGTTTATTAGTCTTTGTAAACTCCACTGTAATCCGTGTGGTTATAGAGTTGAGGAGTTGGAACGTGTAAGGCAGAAGCATCAGAAAACGTTCAGTAATTCCATGCAGTAACGCTGGATCACATGCTGCACCGTTTCCTGTGAATCATGTTCTTAAGGGTGTAAACTGAAGCCAAAATGGGAACAGCAAGTACAGCCAATAAGATATCTCAGTGGTTCATTTATCTTCAACTAATTTTAAAATCATTTTAAAATCAACCTTTTCTTTGGAACTAATTATAACATCTTCTTGCCTCAATTCACTGGTCCTTTTCTTTTTGGGCGAGGTGCAGACAAAATGCATTGGCCATGATTCATACTGTTACTGGTTCCATGTTTCAGAGAACCGACACAAAGACACGCCACAGGATGACTGATGCTCTGCTTGGGCATGCCGGCCAAAAGAAAATGTTTGGAGAAAGGCGGAGCGAGGCCCAAACGCAACACGGCGGTCTTATCTTGTTTCTGCCACTGTGGTCCATGTGAATTTTGTGTGACAGATGTCTGAGATAAGGACTGGATCTAAGAACAATCTGTGCAACAAAAAGGGGTCTTGAATATGTCCATTGTTTTACCTGCCTTGTACACAGCCTGTCAGACAACATTTAAATATGGCCTGATGTGTGAAGGAAAATATTTGAAAAGTCTCTCTGACATTGAATAACACAAGGGAAAACTGAGACTGACTCAAGCCATGAATGTTTGCCTGTGAGAGCGAGCTTGCGGAATCATTTTGATGTTTTAAGACTCACTGTCCAACGCCGTCCAACGCTCAACAGGCTGAATCCACTCTAAGATCAAACCCATCTAGATTACAGTCCTGCAGCCAGGCTTTCAACAAACAAAGGAAATGGCACATTACACCATCCCTCTCTCTGAAAAGCTGCACTGGAGAGAAAAAAAAAATCTACAGTTATTTAACAAATACAAGTTTATTTGAAGTATGGACAAGGAAAAATGAAGGGCTTTTTTCAGAGCTTGCACTCCATATGACAGCAATTTGGGGGTATTGTGTATTTTGGCCCAAGCGTGTGGTCTATGATAGATGACAGGAGAGAAAATCACGAGCCGCTGGCTTGAGCACAGACATGCAAATTGCTTTCAGCTGATTGCTGTATTCTGCTTGATATTTATCAAGTGGATTACAGTATGCGTCTTTATTTACAGCCAGGAAGCAGCTGATCAATTCCACTAAAGGATGGAGGAAAAGAGAGCTGATGTTTCTCCTCTGCTGGGGGAAAAAGTACAAGCCCCTGAAGTGACCGCTGAGCCCTTATGCAATGATGTGTGTCCTGCGATACATCTCGTTTAACACAACAGGAGAGACAACACCCAAGAATACAGATGGGGATTGTCCTGCACCCACAGTCATATCAGTTCGCTCTAAGTCAAACAGAATAATGCGGTAAAAGCTTACAGGTGACTTTTAAATACAAGCTTCAAATATTTTCCAAATCTCAATTTGCAATAATAACCTGCTAGAAGTATACTTTTGTTTAGAGGAGGAATCATGTGTCAGACACTGTTTCCTCCTTTACATGAACAAGATGCATAAATATCTGATCAACTCAAGGCTTGTGCTATCTGAAATCTTTGATTCGTCAAAAAAAAAAAAACATTTCATATTTCATAAATTATTGTTCTGGATGGATGAACACCATTCTTCCAATAGATTTGACATTACATATCATGTTCTGATAGATGTTGAGAACAGTGTCTGGCATAAAATCTTTCCAAACTGGACTGAATATTTCTCCCCTCATGTACTGTTGTGTTTACTAATCAACCATCTATATCACAAATTTAATGTCAATATCTTAATGACATCCTCATTTTGCCTCACGTCTTTTTTGTTGACATCACTCCCACTCAAATATATCTGTTTCTGCCTTAGTCTGACCCTCCTCTGACCTCAGTGAAGAGACATTTCTTGAGCTTTTTTTTTTTTTTTTCTGTTTGCAGAGCAACAGCAACTTAAATGATAGAAGTCAGAGAAATAAGTAAGTGTGGTATAGTTCATTCAGGTTCAATATATGACAAGTATCCATGTGAGGTTCAGTTTCATGAGCAGAAATCATTGTTGTGGCTCAATATGTTGAAACCTTGTCTTCTTTCTGATCAGCATCCAGGTTGTCTATGTTTAAGGACCTGGGTCAGTGTCAGAGATCAGCTACTTACACAATCAGGTAACCAGTTCCACCGAGGAAATTACTTCCTTCCGAGCACTTGCACTAACCTGCAGTGACCCGGAGCAATCAGAGGTGAATGGGGCTCCTAATCATAAAAAACCCTTTAGGTCAGCACGTGCACGGACCTCCACGGCCCACCCAACCTCCTCCCACTCCGCCTCCACTGACAGGCCAGCTCCGAGTTCAAGTGTTTAAACTGTCACATCAAATAGGCTCAGTGTGGAGATTACTTGTGCAGGAAGCATTGAGTGTTTAGTTTGATGCCGACTGCAATATCCTGCTGCTCTGTTGATCCCAGTGGCTCCGGGTGTGGAGCAGAGTCTCGCTGTGTCAACCAGAGGTGGCTGGTGCAGGGCACGCTAGCACTCTGATGAAAAAGGGGAAGTGTAGGAGGTGGGGCAGGAAATAGAGGGATGTTTTAGCAGTGAGTGCTGGAAAGGATCTATAACCTGGAGCACAACCAGGACTCCCTCAGTGTTTGTTTTGATAAGCGTACTCTGGTCATACTGAGCAGGAGGGTGTGATAAAGCGAAGTGTGTGTGTGCGTGTGTGTGTGTGTGTGTGTGTGTGCTAGGGCTGAGATGCTTTGGAGAGAAACACTTGACGTCTAGTGCCACTTTATGAACTTACCACTTTTAAGATTAATGGTAGCTTCTGGTCACAATGATGTAAAGTTGGCTAAAGCCCCACTGTGAACGCACTCTAGTGTTTGTATTTCATGCACCCTTAGCGATAGAGGGCCGAAACTGTGGACACTTAAAATGTGGTCTGTGTGCAGAGTGACTACATTACAGTGAGGGGACTCTTTGTTTTTCTAAAGTGAGCGGTGCCAGTTCTCTGACAGCTGATGAATGACTCCAAATATCGCTCCTCCTACGCGTTTAAGATCGTTTGCAGCATGTAGTGCAAAGGTCCGTGGATTGCGATTTCCAAAAACTGTACTATAGGATAGTGCCGTGAAAAAGTATTTGCCCCCCTTGTTGATTTTGTACATTTTTGCCACACTTAAATGTTTCACATAATCAGAGAAATTTTAATACTAGTCAATGATGACCTGAGTAAATAAAGTTTTTTAAAATAATGATTTCATTTATTAAGGGAAAAATCATATATAAACCTACCTGGCCCTATGTGAAAAAGTAATTGCCCCCTGTTGTTTCATGTAATTTGCAAAGTACAACCAATATGATAAATGTTCCTCTCCATATCGTGCGGTTTACATGTGTACGAAACGTAACAAGAGAACCACAATTGCGTAATTGAGTAAATATGCATTTAGTGATGTTGATATCAGTATTTGGAAGGTTACCTCTGGAATATAACAGGTTACACACTTAACCTGAAAAATATAATAAATAATATAACACTTAACTTCATCAAAGTCAACTTCATACATAATGTTTTAAGTTGGGCAGTAAAGTTGAAATGTCTGTATATAAATATATGTTTTAGGACATATATTAAATAGGCATTTCACAACAGTTTTCAACACTGATTACTGCTGAACTTTCATTAAATATAACTCAATAAAAATTGGACTGATTTGATTTTAAAACAAAACCAAAACAAATCACAAGGGAAATTTCAGAAGTACCTCTTTATAGTCACCAACATTTTCCTTGGTTAATTAAATTACAGATATTTTTAAATACATCGATTAATCTCTAAAAGCAGGTTTGTCGGTCGGCTGGTCAGGCCCCATTAAGTTTAACAATGTGAGGTCTTAAAAATAGCTAGGCAGAATTCCTTCATATTTGACAGAAACATTAACTTGGAATCACAGATAAATGTGAAAGGTTTTAACTATTATGGTCAGGGACCTTATGATCTCACATGTTTTTGGCCATAACTCAGATTTCAAATTATGATCCAAGACACATCTGACTCAATTTATGGCTCTTGTTACTCAGTAACTCTAACACATATTCTTTTTAACACACATGTAACTAGTTGTTCCATTGTTTGACAGTCCAAGTGGATTGCACCCAGTGATTTTTCAACACTAGGACAGCCCAGGTTAATAGTTTTTACTTGATTCTGACCGTGGGCTTTCCAGCTCATGGGAAAAAACAGAGAAAAAGTGAGAAATAGGGTCTTAAAAACATGGCACTTTTTTATTTTATGAAGTGAGTAAGAGTAAAAAATATAGCCACATGCATGCATTTTGCATGTATACATGGCTACTGATTCCCCATTTAAGGATTCTGCGTCACATTTCAGACCTGTTTTTTGCTCAACCTGCCAAGCACATTTTACTTGAATGTGAAAAAAAAAATCATTTATCAGACAGGAGCAGTTGTTTGTTTACCTGCTTGACTAGTTTCAGATACTTCCTGTAGCCTTCTGAGCAGCCTATAAGACACGTCATTGTAACATCATGTGACCCTTCTGACCAAGGCTACAGGAAGTAGCTGAAACTAGTCAAGCAGATAAACAAACAACTGCTCCTGTCTGTTAATTGAATTATTTTTTTCACATTGATCATTGGAAGACAGTAGCAGATTTTACTTGAATGTTCCTTTTTAAACAACCTGTTCACCAGAACCTTGGCCTCCCTGCTGATTCACCTGAACAATTTCTGGACAATAGCTAAATAAGATATGCTAAGACTAAGTTATTTTCAGTCCCTGCCAGATAATACAGGAATATTCCGGTTAATTGATTTCCTTTTGAATATCTGATAATCAGTACTTGTTACTTTTTTATCAGGAAATGCCTAATGATAAATAACTTGAAATAATAATTGGGTATCACTGTGCAGTTACAAACAGGTGTGGTGTTCACATTTTGATACCTCCTTCTGTAGAGAAGTCACTGAAATATCCAGTTTGTTTCCTATGCATGTTTCTGTATTTGTCACTCAGCAGTCCTCTTGAAATTAAAAAAGAAAAGAAACACCCTATCATGTGTGTAGTGTAAGTGTGAGTTAAATTAACTTTAAGGCTGTTGCTCTTTCATCACTGGACAGGGATAGGTTACCTGTTTTCTCTTTTGTCTTTATTCGAAGCTGTGCTAAGATAAAACTCTTGGTAGATAATGAAGAATACTGTCTCTCATGATGAAGAGTATAAAATGCACTACACAGTTTATGGGACATTCAATGTTTAGTGGGTTTCATCTGGTGTGGTTCTAGGTACAGAAGGACAACATCTAGCCTTGCTGACCCCCAGTTGACTCCAGAGAAGGTTTGTCAGCTGCTTCTTCTAAAAGGTTCAACGAATAAAAATCTGCAGGGTTGCGGACCCGCCTACATGTGGCTCTGTGTGAGATAACCCACGATGCCCTTGCTTATACCCGTGTCACTGCTCCATCAGTCGGATTGACTTCTTAAAACTGGACAGGAAGTCTGCTAATCTGTAACCTGATCCAGGTGAAGGAAGAAGTCAGGAACCAGCCTTCAGTACTTTCACCAGTCGTATTCATCACCAACGCCAGGCCGAGGCTCATTTAGAGCGGGAGCACGGCTTAACTAAACATCTTCTCCATAAAATAAATGCTTCCAGGTTACTCCCAGTCCAGGTTCCTCTCACAGAAGCATCTGATATCAATTACCAGGAATGCTGTAGCCAGCCTGCACCAATAGCACCATGGCAACCAGCAGCAAGTCTGCAAACCACGAGCAGATAGGAGTCCCTTTCAGACACTTGTAAGGCGGGAAATGATGATTTAGTAATGAGTTCCTGATGAATCTCATTCTTTTTCATATCAATCATGGCCAACATATAGGAAAAAGACTGTACTTCAAATACAGTTTGATCTGTGGAACTGCAGAACTTGGGTTTGTTGACTTAGGGAATCTTAGCCGTGGATTGATGAATGGAAATGATGGATCGATGCTTTACGATCCAACTTTAGGTTTTCAGTTGTAAAACATGACCACACAGATTATTGTGTTATTTTTATTCATGTAAAGTAACACATTTTAAAACATTAATGTAAACTTAAACCAATAAGACTAAATAGCCTAAAATCTAAGCATTGCGTGATATTTATGATATTTAGAATTAATTGCAAAAAAAGGAATATTAAACCTCTGAACTGTAAAGCACCTTATTTAGAAAGTGATAGAGGTGCATTTACACCTGACTACCTCAAAGGTTTTCATATTTTAAGTAACTTTTTTTTCTTACATTTAAAACATAACACAAAGAAGCAGTGGTTTAAAACAATAAAATAAAATAGTTGAACCTCCTCGTCAAGATTTCACTCTCTTGAGTGAGGACGCAGGCTAGTCCATAAATTGCTCCAATATGCAGGAACTAAAGCATGAGAGTTACTTCAGCTGGTAAAAATCTAACATTGCTTTGGCTCACATAATGCCTCTGTGGGTAACAATCAAAGATCTGCACCTGGCAACTAAGTTGCTTTGTTCATCTTATTAAAAACCTTTTTCAGCTGTTAACAAAGTCTCTTTCATGCTCTTCCTGTTTTCGTCTACTTGACATACATTTTATTCCCCTGAACTCAAGTCAGATTGACTAGAAACTCCAAAATCAACATCCGACTGTGTTTCTCTGTCCTTTCATCCCAGTAATGGACTGAAGTAATGGAGCACTAAAACATTCCGTAAACGCTAGATTAAATGCTATTAAGTGTGACATGTACAATAAGTCTTTTTCTCAGCCTAGTATTTTTTTTGTTGTGTCAGAAAATGCGCAGGTGTAATTGCTTTAATTCACACCGGCTGTATTCGGTGCAGGTGCATCACTGTTGTGGTTTTGGGTTGTGTGTGCTGGCTCACTCCTTTGACGTTCTGGGACACGTCGATGGAGCAGATACATCATTCACACTATTAGGATCACCTGTGTTTTTCCTTCTCCAACAGGCCTTTACATTTTTGGCTTGTTATAGCAGAAATACCAGCTGTGAAAAAGCTCTATATGTGCAGTGTCATCATTTAAAATAACCTGTTCAATGGATAAACAGTATGGATTATTATTTAAAACTGTATCAAGCCCCTGCAACAGGTCAGTACTTCTGATGCTTTTCTGTCAAACCTTTTCAGGTTGAATTAATTATAGGTTGTCATGTGTTTTAGCCACCAGGTGGCGATAGAGCACTGTAAAATCCAAAACGCTTCTGCGATGTCACTTCCGTTCACTTCTCTATAATCTGACAGATTAACGCTATAAATTGCTAATTTATAATCTGTTGACATGTTGAGGACAAAGGGTGAATTATTTAGGTGTATTCAAACATACTGTCCTTACTTTTCGGTGTAAAATATTATTTGAGTTAATGTGACGATATTTGCAGGAGTCTTAGTTTATCATTTTTGGGGAAAAAATAATTTAACAGAGGAAGAGGGCACTGTGTCACCGCCCATCGTCGTCACTTAATGCTATAAAAAAATAGTGATGCTAAAATGACAGTGAAGGCTGTTGTGGAAGGAGGAGTCTAAGTTTTCACCCATGCTTCTGTCAAATACTTTTACCAAAAAAGAAAAAACACACACACAAAAAAAAAACAACTCACACACACTCCAAGTGTGACACCTTGTGTCAGTCATGAGAGGTAAGTAATGCAAGTCTTATTATTAAATATCATGCTTTATATTTTAATGAATATTTAAGTGATTTACTTTTGATTTCCTAGGGGTTACATGCCTGTCTCTGTGGGTTTTTATGAACCTGTTGTTCCTGGAGAAGTCATTATGTGCGGACGACTCAAACATTGGTAAGATCATTTTGACAGTTTAGCTAAGATAATCATGTTAATAGCCACACAGGTGCCACAGGTCTGTTAATGTCTATAACGGTTTTTAACATCTTTACAGATTATTAATTTGAGTAACTTTTAAATAGACTTTAATTTTCTTAAATTACTTAAATTTAAGTAAATCTACTTAATTAAATCTACTTAAATTTAGACTTAGATAAATATAATACACTCCCATTCCTTGTGATATAATGTTTTTGAATGAGTTTTATTGTTGAAACAGTAAAGCTAAGTTAGCTGAGTTCATGAGCCTATATAAGTTCAACAGTATGCTGGATAATTTGTTTGCCTTTTATTATTTCAGTAGACTGTGTGTATGTTCATACAATAAAGTATAAAAATAAATATGTATGCAAATATCTTTTCCTATGTGTAAATTTACCTCCACTATATCAATTAATATAGTGTTAAGCCAAATCAGCATGTTCTTTATTCTGCTTAGGCAAAGAAGCAATTTTTTATTTATTTTCTTTTAATCTTTAATGGATGTACATGCATCAGCCTCCCGACACTGTAAGAGAGATGTGAGCTGTTTATAGCTTGATTTATACACTTTTATTTGAAATTCAATCCTTTTATGTTTTCATTGTGGTCATCAATGTCTGTACTGTAAGAGACATGTTGGCTTTGTATTTCATGTTTCACGCTTCTTAGAAACTTGTGTTATGTGCTATACTTATCTGTGCTCCTATTCATAGCATTATCTCTCTGAACTTCTGCAAGTACGGAGAAAAGACAGGAAGCAATATTACAACAGCAGGGATGGTTAAAGATATGGGGAAGGGGGGGATGGGGGTTTCATGTGGCAGAGACACCAAAAGACAGTTCTACTGCTTGTGAAGAGACCGTATCCAATGTACGGTTATTATTTCAGATGCCTGAAAAGGGAGGAGAAGCAGACATGTATCAGTTTGGTTTCCAGTCACTCATTGCTCACACAGGAAGCTGCCCAGTGCAACCACTACTGATGTGGTGATTTGTGAAAAGGTGTTAAGGTCCAACCCTATAGTTGTAATAAGGAAGGGGTTAGTTCTTTCAACCAATTGCCCCCTTTAGGTACATTGTGAATCTTCTCCTACCATGACAAAAACATAATGACTATATTGTATTGTGCTTTTATTTAACAATTATTGGGTGTCATGGATTTGGCTCCATTCTAAATGATTATTTCTAAACTTTCGCACAGTGAATTTCATCCTCTCTTGGCTGTAATCCCTAACAATATGGTACAAAACACAACAAGCACTCAGATAAATAAAACTGTAGGCATATTGTACAGATAGTGGTTATTTATTTTATATATTTATGTTATTATTGACTTTATTGGAGCACTGAGTATTTTAACACATTTGCCTCACATAGTTGTCTTGGGAGGTGCATGAGAATTTATTTTCTGTCTAAAACTGCCATTCACACCTACTTGCTGCTTTTGGCCATTCGAGGAAGCAGCTTCCCTTTTTATAGATTTTTTTGTAAACTATTCATTTGTTGCTCTTCATGTGCACAAACAAGCACAGCACTATCACTATTCTTGCAAGAGAGTTTTCCTGATGACCTCTACTCAATATATTTATAATAACAGTGATACAGTGACTGTGCGTGGGTTGGAGTTGCAGCGCACATGTATAGAATATCATCTTAATCTTGATCTGATAAAAAGGATGCCTCAATAATCGTGTTACTACAGTGCAGAGTTAAAACCTTAGTGTGCTTCTGTAATAATAACCTGTTTTCTGTCTCAGTTTAGTGACATGATATTAACTATGACTCTCTCATTAATGCACAGTATCAATCAATCTTTATTTATATAGCACTTTTCATACAAATAAATGCAACACAAAGTGCTTTACATAAGAAATAAAAT
>JAPQRQ010000028.1:26539130-26571503 GCA_037367365.1 Apogon talboti
AGATAGATAGATAGATAGATAGATAGATAGATAGATAGATAGATAGATAGATAGATAGATAGATAGATAGATAGGTGTAATGTTGGTATCATGTAGGTCAATCTGCCATTGCATAAAATAACACACAGTTGGTTTGACAAACAAATTTATTGCATTAACAAGTGGCATTTCCGTTTGCGATATTAGTGTTAACATGTATTTATTTACTCTGGAGCAATCCAACGTCTCTTGTCATTCCATCAATACTAAAATATTATCCAAAAATCATTTTTAAAGCCTTTTCATCAATGAAAGCCTCTTCATGTTGTCATGCACAACATTAGTCAATGTTAGTGTTTAAAGCCATAATGTAACATAAAAATGATCTTTACAAGCTATTCCAAGCCACTTTGTAGTAATACTTTACATAGCATGCAATAAGAGGCCAGAGAGGAAAAGCAGAGTCACCCTGTTGTATAAACAATTCAATATTTTGTACAATTAACTGTGACAGTGGATGACAGCAACATGTAACGGATTGAATAAAAAAATAAAAGTCAGTATTTTCCATTCTTAAATTTACTTTGTGGTTACTCTGGCCCTACTTACAGGTGTATGGCAAAGTGATACCGCTGTGATAACATAGCCTAACTAGAAGACAATACCACAAGTCTAATTCTGCTTATATGATTTTTCAGACACTTTATAGGTTTTCACTTGTGTTAGCATACAACAAACATACAATCAAAGTGTGATGCTTCTGCACTTGTGACATAATTTTTTTTTTGCCAATATTCTCTCAAGAAGATACACAAGTTAGTTAACATTAGTTCTGCCAGCTGGGAATATGATTTTAAATGCAATACAATAAACCTCTTATTGTAAGAAGACAAACGAAATTATGTACAGTTAGTCATATAAAAACAGAGATTTTAACAAAAATAAAAAGGTGCCATTTTGTTGATCCAAATCAACATAAAAGCATGTAACACATAGCGTTCATACATTTGTCTTCAAAGCCCTGCTTATTCGAGGAAGCAGGCTTTAAAGGAAACAATCTGCAGCCATATTTAAATACTCAAGACTACATCCACCCTTTGACGCTGCCTCAATGTGATCACTGTTCTTCTAGTTTCTAATCTGCCTGGTGTGAGCCTGTGTTGTATTTATTCATCCAGTTTTTCCTCATGAATCAAGTGAAGATCAGTGTTAAAAGTCAAAACAGAGACAAAGGGGAAATACATTTTTTCAGTAGTCAAAGAAGACTTGCCTGCCTGTAAGCAGTTGATCACTGAGGCCATCCATTAGAGTTAGTCTAAATCGTCATTCACGTCACAGTAGTTTTACTTAAAGCTTGTTGGCTGGAGGCACTGAGTAACGATAGGCCGCAGGCTGCCAGGTGGACAAGCCAGGGCCCAATTTTGCAAAATAAAAGAAATTAAGTCCTCATAAGCACTGGATTAGCGTTTCAAAGAATAACCTTAGCATAATCGGGAAACTGAGCTAAATAGGGAATCTGCTACACCCACTGTGCATACATGGGTGGAGTACAGATGGAGTAAGTGAACTGTTCTTAGGCGTCACCATTAGGGACACCTAACTGACGCCAAGTAAACATTTCCCCACATTGTTGTCTCCAAGGATAAATAAGAGTATTGTATGGAAACATTCTGTCATTTACCAATATACGCTTTCCCCTTGGTCCCCTTTTCCAACACAAATTACATGAGGAGGTTTTAATATGATTTGCTAATAATGATACTTTAGTCACATTTTCTAAAAACCTTCAAAACTTAGCATACACTTGGATTTCCATAGTAAGTAAGCAAACTTCTAGTCCACACTTCTAGTCTTTTCAGTCCACACGAAATGCATAACCTATCAGCTCTCCAGACTTAAAAATAAAACAGCAAAACAAGAATTCTTCACATCTGAACAAAACAGGGGGCTGGGGGTAACATGACAAGTATAACGTAACAGAAACTTCAGCAATAAGATTACACCTGACATCCTTTGTACATTAATGCCAGTAAAATCTCCATGTCTCATATATAATTCTGTTCAGTTTTGAACTGCATTTCTAATATACACTACTCTTTTTACATTATACATAAACATTTTGAGAAAAGGCAGTGTGTGAAAGATGATACGGTGCAAGTAACTGGAAGCATGACATTTATCAAGGTAATTTAAACATTGTAATTACCCTAAAATGTTATTTTACTTAATTCTACCGTTATCAATATAGTAGAAAGGTTTGCAGCACACCATTAGAGGATAGTGCATCACATGTAAGATGGTTAAAAAAATTGACACTGGCCTGGCTTTAAAAAAAACAAAATATTAAGTTAAAAAAAAGTAATTAAATCACATGAGTTTGTGTTCATGTTGTAGCTTATATATCAGTGGATAACCACCTGGTTCATCACTCATTTCCAGACCATTCGGAAAGCACCACTCCTGTATCGGTGTGAAATGAAGAGTTCACCTTCTGTCGTCAGTACGTCTTTCAATTAACAGCTCAATGTTCAGACAGCGGTTAGTGTAAAACAGATTTGCTCTGAGAGAATGGCAGAACATGGATACTGACCCAGAAGAACGTACGCTCATAAACCTGTAAAATACATCACTTCTACAGCCAAATGCTTCGTTCCTTTCAGTAGCTCATTAGCTTTCTTAAAATAGGTGAAAAAAACACCCCAGAAAAGGAACGACGGTTGACATTGTCAGTGTAAAATTTTCAATCTCTTCATCTCTCTGCTGTAAAGCCCAGTTCACACCACAGAGCTGCTACGAGTTGAGCTGAACTCTTGTATCTACTTACAAACCACAGTCACTCTGAAAAGGAGGCAAGATGCCATGTTGTTTCCATGGCAACGACTCTGTACTTCTGTTCTGATTGCAGGCATTTCGTGCATTTTTTTTTTTTAGTTGGATATACTTTGTAGCATCTTATGAATGAAAACAGTGTCAGCGAGTTCTGATGAAAGGAAGAAAAAAAAATCAGGGTTAAGATAATTCCAGCAGTGACTCTGTTGTTGAGAGAAGTTGGTGTCGCCTGTGATAATAGAAAAACACAAACTATCAGGACAGGGGAACAGCAGATAATCGCACTGCGTTTCATGGTGAGCTAGGGTTCATAAACAACTACTGAGTTGCTCACAGCACAGCAACACTTGCCTGAAATGTTCTTCAGGGTTTTGTCTCATTTGTCTCATTGTGACTCTTTGGTGTGGACTGGGCTTAACTGAATTTGTTAGTGTTCTTCCGACAATGTCAACTATCTTTTTGTGCAGCTGTCTGACTATTCTGCAGGTTTCTTCTATAGTGTAGTGAAGTTCACAAAAAAATAACATCTAAAACACAAACTAAAAGCAGATATTATCGAATGAAACACAGGACATGCCATACAACGGCAATGCCCATTACAGGGTGTCACAGAAGACAGTGAAGAGACCATCAGGCTGCCAGAGGGTGCATTAAATAGGAGGAACAGATTTTTGCGGTTAGTCTACATATTTTAGACATATGTATAACAGATGTTGACGTGATATCTGCATAAAAATTATACTGTAAAAGTAGCTTACTTTTATCTGATGTTCTAATGTGTTTCTGTGTGATTTCAATACACTTGCAACATTAAACTGCATAATTAACCTGCTGCCAAAGTGCACCTGTAAGGATGCACTGCTACAGACTGTGCAACCCTCTGGCCTGGCTGTGTGGAGTCAAACATGACATCATGGTTTTGTTGACGACAGCAGGTTGGTGAACCAAGTTGCTGCAGATGATGACGTCTGATGTCTCTCCTCTGCGTGTTCATCTGAAGAGCCATCTGGAAGGAGGAACTGTGTGGAAGCAATGGAGGTGGGGGATCCCAGCGATGGGGCCAGGCTCCCACGTTCCTCAGCCTCCTCGGGGGAGTCCAGATGCCAGGCGCCCTGGGGCCTGTAGCCACCAGAAATTCCAGCCTCGGGCTCTGTGAAAGACTCTGATGGAGTGAGGCCCAGGTTATCACTTTGTGGTTGAGGGTGCATCTGGGGTCGATAACCCCCTCCGAAACCTCTGCAGCTGACAGATGCACCAGCCTGAGGTTGTTGGCTCTCAGCGGAGCCCTGTGGATCCAGCTGGAAGACCAGTGAAGACCCTGACGTCTGAATCCCGGTGTAAGTTACATCGGTGCGACCAGAATCCAAAGAAGATGCAGAGGAAGCGGAGGAGTCTGGGTAACGCGGCATTATGGGCCGGTCATCCACCACTTGGTTATAGTAGCGTAGCGACGTTGGCTCATCTGTGTCGACTGGCTCGTCACCAATCCCCTGGCCCTCTTCATCCTCGTCTTCTTCAGGAATAACAACAAGCATTTCTTTACTGGAATCGAATTCGGGCTTTTCTACAATATGGACCATGCTGTGAGGAGACGGCTTCACATCCAGAGTCCCCTGTAAGACACATTTGGAGCAAATAAGCCACTTATCAGCAGGTAGTGGTATAGGTTAAGTTGAATTCTGCTGCAATTTTTCAAAACTGTAGAAAACAATATCTATTCTTGTACACTGGAGATACATCATACCTACATCATAGTACTTTTCCAAATAAAACTTTAAAAAACTGTGACTGAACCTAGTCACATCATTAAAATAGTTACAAATAACATTAAATGTTATCTTTATAAGGAACAGAACACCATCGACATGTATGGTTACAGTTAACAGTAGTAGTAAATAGTTAAGCGAACAAAAACTTAAGAGAATATATGACACATGCCTATTTATTTTTAGAAACTTTTATGCAGAAATGCTGTGTACTATGGGTTTTAAGTAATTTAAGCATCAGTTAAGGCTGATACTGTACCTGTGTCCTGGACCAGTCACCAGGCAGCTTGGGCTCAGGTATATCTGGATAGAAGGCCCCCTTCACCCTAGTGAGAACACAAAGTGAAATGCTGTCACACAACATCTGTTATGACCTCTAAACAAGTCTACACGATAATAGTTATCAGAACATACTCTCATACAGTAGGGTGAGTAGACGGAGCTGCTGTTTATACCGGGCTGAGAACAAACAAAGAGGAGAATCTCACCATTTTCTCTTCTTATAGCAGATGAAGGTAGCAGTGACCAGGAATAATGCTGTGACTCCCAGAGATGCCAAAATTTCCAGGATCAGCCAATGAGCTATAGACAATAAAGAAGAGCTCTTAGAGAAACGGGCATAAAGGCAAGCATTGTCATCAATACAGAACAAAAATGAATGCCAATTATTCAATATGACAGCTATCTTATAATAAATGTCTTCTGTAAGGTAGCTTCAGTATTCTCACACAATCAATAACATTTAACAGAAGTTAAAATAAACACAAAACACACAAACTACATTCACATACTGTATGGCTCCATGGTTATAGCCGTAGTACCACCGCTGTCCTCGCCTGCTGACGTGTAGGCCTTCACTGTAAATTTATAGGAGCCTATGGAGAGACCCTTCACTGTGTAGTTCCTGCTTCCTTGAGCTGACACATTTGCTAAAAAAAATAAATAAAAAAGGTTGGAAAATTATGGGAAAGAAAATGGAGGAGAGGGACAAGAATTTATTACAGAGGTTTATTATTAGAGGTTACATTTCCTTTTCTTTTGAAGCTTTTAAACAGCCATAATGTTGCATCTGCGCTGAGGCACGTTACATCATAACATTTACCAAGAAGTGTCAGCTGGGAGCCATTGCTAATGTAAACATTGTAGCCCCGGAGATAGCCTCTTCTCTTGGCAAGAGGGATCTCATCCCAGGTGATGAGAATGTCCGATTTCTGCTGCGTGGTTAACAGTTGCACAGAACTGGAAGGGACTGTAAGAGCCGAGAGGAAGGGAAGAAAATCAGAGGAGGAGGGAGAAGGTGGGAGGTATGATGGATAGAATGAGGACAACAAATTGAAATGCAGGAGATGTTTATTAATGTCACTGCTTCGTCTAATAGAGAAGCTATCTGCATGCAGTGTTAGCCTTACCCATCTCCTGCATGTATCCCTCCCAGCGCTGCAGTAGCTCTGGGGCCTCTGAGGAGCAGCTGTACACAGAGAAGTTGTACCTCACACCTGCCTGGAAGTTTCCTGATGGAAAGAACAAGATTAGATTTTCTGTCATTTCAAAGCTTAGATCATGACTACATGGTAGCAATATTAGTTTGTTTTAGTCTTCCTTTAGTCTGTTTAGTCTTTTAGTTTTACTTTTGATTTCAGTTTAGTTTTTAGTGGACTTCAGTAGTTTTTGTATTTTTAGGGCAGCTGACAAGTTTTAGTTTCAGTGTTATTTCAATGTCAGTGTGTTAATCGTGAATGAACCCCTTTCCAACTCTACTTAAAGATTCTAACAATGGTTACGCAGTTGCAGAGTGTTTGAGATGTAGATCAGTCCCTGAATGTCCCTGTGTGAATGCGAGACAGGAGTAGTTCAGGGACATCCTTATGATTTGGAAACACAAGACACTTAAACAGAACCATATGAGGTTCAAAAAGAGTTTGAGTTTTTTTTTACTGGTTTTACAACCTCATAAAGATCTGCCTAAAAATCAATACCCATTTAAATGTATATTATATTTAGAATAGTTTTTCAACTTTGTCAGTGTCAAGCAGTGCTGAAGCTCTGAAAAGTTCTTAAAGCTACTATATTTGGCCAATAAAAAGTGCATTTAAGCAGCCTGTGTTGTGTCACTGCGGTGTTTTAATGTAATTTCAAAGTGAAACAAACAAGGTTCAGAAGAGCACGATATAATGGCTTCATTTCAACTCACTGGAAAATGAATGACATTTGACAGAATCTGACAAAAGGACAAGTAGTCCACTTCTACACCTCTGATTATAAGTGATAACATTGTTTTTGTCTTATATAAATATCATGAGGTGGAGTCATACTACAATAATAATACAGTAGGACTCGTATGTCATGAAATGAGTGTTTAGTAGCAATTTAATTTTTACTTCAGGTATTAAAGACATGATTACTCAAAATTTTAAAATAATAGTGCAAGAATAAATGATATTCAACATCATTATTACACCATTCTGCATTGTGCAAAGACACAGATCAAACATTTGAGGAAAATGAAAAGAAATCTGATTTTACCTGCAGTCACACTCATTTAAATATGTGTTGCTGTGTAGTTTTTATTCAAGAACAGTCTTTCTACAGATAGTTTTAGTTTAAGCTTTTAGGCCAACTACCTGGTTTAAATATATTTGCATAAATAAAGCTAATAACATACTTGACTCAATGGAGATGTTGTTGTTTCCAGGTGCCACTTTGGTCCACTCCACAGGACAGTCCCTTGTGCAGAAGGCATCATTCCACTGAACCACGTAACCACAGCTACTGTTGGCATCACTTTCCCAGAACAGAGGAAACCTTCCATCTGTATAAACCACCTTGGACACATCTGGAGGGTCCACATCTACAAAGAAAAACATGTGTATATACAGTATAATAATAACCACTGACATTATTGTTGACATATCTAAACTTCTCTCATATACAATGTCTTTCTGACTTTACATACCTGTAAAATGTACAGGTATAATTACACTTGCAGGCTGTGACACCCCAGCTGGATTTGTTGCAACAACAGTTGCTATGACCTTCATGTTACTGCTGAAGTTAGGGATCCGTGTGAGGTTGATGGGTGCTGTCCAAGTGTTCTGAGCAATGATTTGTGTGTGCTGCACATTCTCTTCAGGGCTCCAGAGAGTCACTTCATAATTTGAGATCGGACCATGGCTCTGTCTTGGTGTCAGAGGCTGCAAAAATAAAAAAAGGAAAGGATGGACAGAGGGGAGACAGAAAGAGAAAACACTGATTAACACTTAGATATGAATCAAGTTGTTTAAAAATAAAAAAACATTGTATTAAACTGCATCATGATACAACATAGAAAAACAGTAAAGTGTTTTTTTGGATGTCAAAAGCATTTCCAACGAAGTTAGAAAAACCATAATTACCTTCCAAATAACATGCCCAGTGTTGTCTTTGTTCATCCACACCCACACATCAAGACCATCTGGAACTGTGAATACATATAAAACAGAGGAAAATAACATTGCTGTTGTTTCATCACAACAATGAAGCAACATTTGTACTAAAAAACAGTAAGTACGATAGCAATAAATTACTGCATTTTACACTGACTTACTAGTGACAATCATTTACATAGAGGGTTTCTAGACCAGTTCATTAATGAGTAGATTTAGCAATAATCATTAACTGCGTATATCATTCTCAGATATGTTTACAGTGATAGAGGAGTATCATGAATAAACTCCTCCTTACCATCAATTTTAGTTTTGAAGGACAAAGTTTTGCTCCAGTTTCCCCACTTCCAGAAATTCTGCTGAGCTCCACAGCGCACTTTGACACTGTATTCTTCGTAAGGATACAGGTCCAGAAGAACCGCAGACCGCAGTCCCACACCAGAGAAGGTACGCTGCACACACACATATTGGATTTCATGACTGTTTGATACATTGGTGGTTATTTAATAGATGTACACATAAAAGCCTGCATTTGTGAACAGTAAAGTGGTTGGTACTTTACTCTTGATTGTACTTTTGCTACAAAACAAAAGTGAGGGTGCAGAAAAAAACATATAAAAAGCTTCTGCACAAAGAAAGCAAACGGTTACATTTTCATTTTAGGACATATATGCATGTTAGCACATGTCAAGGCAACTCACCTTTGTTTTGTTTTCTGTGGAACTAAGCTCTATCTGGCAGACAAGTGCAAGTGAGGAGTAACTGCTATACTTCCACTCCCACAGCACAGTGGCATTCCAGGCATTGGCAACAACACTCAGGAGCTCTGGTGTCACTGGATGGACTGGAAAACAGGAGAAGCAACAGGGAGATCAGTAAAATTGTTATCTGGATTTAGATTTTTTTTTTCCTCTTTTTTTTTTAATTATATAGATTGTGCAGTAAGCTTATTTTGGCATTCACAAGTTCACTGATAGTAATAAATCACACACCTCTGTGACTGAGCTCTGCAGAGTCACTCAGGCTGTACTCGCCCAGGACATTCTGAGCCACCAGAGTCCAGTTACCCTTCCACCCCTCCAGACTACACTGTTTCCTTGACTGCTGCAGCTTGACCTCAGAGCACCTCCTGCAACAGTGGTAAAACAAAAAAATTAATTAAAAAATAAAATTCAGGTTTAACAACAACTGCAGTTTCAGTCACATGCATTCACGATCCTTTCATCATCATCTGTTTATGTGATTCTCTTAGTTACAAGCAGTTATGACCAAAAAATGTGTTTTATGAGATGACCATTTCCTTTGGCCACAATAATTCCAACTGGTTCATCACTGAGTCCAAGTGAATGTTTATTCCAAATTTGACAAAAATTCCCTCAACCCATTTCTGACGTAGACCCATCTGGACCTGCACATAGACGTAGACCCATCTGGACCTGCACTGAGATTCACACATTGAGGTGAAGCCCATTATTCTTAATTATACTATATGAACTACAAAACAGAGCCTCAGAACAGGCCATTTTCCATCTTAAAGAGTCCTTTCTTGTCTGATACTGCACAAGATAATGACTAAACACACAGCATTGGGATCTAAACATGGACAGTTTGGAAAAGAAAAAAAAAAAGTTAAGATGGAGAATGATTTCAGGGCTTTTCTTCCCTTTCCCACGGGGATGAATTTGTGGCATAGTTAGCATACTTGGTCTGAAAGCGACTTGAACACACTGATACTCTCCTCACATACTGAACTTTGAGCTTCGGTACAAACGCTTTTTTTGTGCATTTTTATTTAGGTTTTAATTTTTAATTCTGAGTTCTTGGTGACAGTTTTGTCTTCAGTTGGGGACATCAGGGACCAGACTAAAATGATCTGTGGCCCTCTGTCCATATATTGACCATTTGTGCTTTAGGCCGTCTGTGAAGACAAAGGCATTTCATAATCATTTGTTCTGGCGAGCTTTCAGACCGTTCCTGTAACAGGTCTGGCATGCATCCAGCTGTGTTTGATTGTAAATGGACACACACAGATGCAGCAAGTGGTTACTTAGACTAAGTGCTTTATATGTCTGATTATTCCACCTTTTGGCAGATTTTTTTTTCTGCAGAGAAAAGGCTTTTTAGAGGAAAGCAGGAAACATTCATAAATAATGTAGGGGTATTATAAGAGACCCACACTGTGCCACGTAAAGGACCATGAATTGTTGTGGATTTGGACTAGATAATAATTATTCAGCAAATACAACCTCAGTCATGTTTCCAATATTTTCTGCTTGACACGCAGATACCCATATACTGTTGCTGTTGCTCATTTTAACTTGGTTTTATAATCCCTTCTCATACAGCTGTGGTTTAGAGTTCGACTGAGTGCCGTACCTCCCGTTTATGAAGTATTGCGTTCCTCTTTTCTTGCCGTAGAGGTGAGTGTCACGTGATACATTCCACTGGCAGACGGCGGAGTTCAAGTCATGGGTTTCACACACAAAGTCAGTGAGCAGTGGTGGATCTGGAGATTGAAAAATAAACAGAAAAGAAAAACAATATAAAAATGACTATAAACACGTTATGATAGTGAAATATTTGCAAACCATAACAATGTAAAACTCATATCTCAACAGCACTTGTTTCTTTTATTTGACATCTCACTCCGAGTCCTTCAATTTAGTATTTTTTGACCAAATGATTTAAGTCCTCCTCCAATCTACAATTCTAACAACTTCCATCCAACTAAAATATGGTAGTCCTTCCAAATGTATGTTTTATCCACCAAATGATTGTTCTTACATCCAATAAACACCACTGTCCCAGTCAGTTGTTCCTTTGAAGTGTCTTTACAATAGGCATTGTTTCCCGTGGTGCCCGACGGTCCGTGATGAAAGACTGTAGTAGCGTACGTTCGCCTGCTCAGTCGTGTCACGTTCACGAGTGTGGAGATGTAGTGGATGCTGCGAAACGTCTGCCCCTCCTCCACTACGCAACACAAGGTGGTGTTGCTTCCAACAGGTACAATCTTGTCTTGTGGGTACATACGAAGTCTCCCATTGGAGGGGTCATCACTTCCTAAAAAACGAGTGAGAACATAGAAGGTGAATGACCAAAGATTGTGTAGAAAAGGATAAAAAAGAATTAGGGAGAGATGAGAAGTCAAGCCAAGTCATTTTCAGAACGAACATTTTTAAAAACAATGCTCAGTTCTAAGATATAAAAATTAGAAACATTATCATGAAGTCAACAAGTTAGTAAATGTGTGCCCAAACTAGATATGTGACTAAAACCTCTCCAGGAGACTGCATTTCGACAAAGATATGGCTTGAAGAATAAGCACTTTTTCAGGAATCTACAAAAAAAATTTAAGTTTCAGGCTGACTAATAATTACAAATAGACGGATTCAGAAATTCATCCAGTTTAGTCGATTAATCAGGTTATATTAAATACAATTTTGAGATCATTGGGAACGGCCATAATTATTTCGCATTTATTGCACATTACAATACATTCACTTTTCAGGTTCTTTCTAGTAGAAGATTTATGAATGTATTGTATAAATGTACATTAACAGATAAATATGTGGAATTATACTTTATCATATACACTGAAAACGTCAGCTAACCTGTACTTTGTCATTTGTTTTCCAGTTCACCTTAGATTGTATCTGAGGCAGATAATCTCTAAGACACTGTAAATCAGTGTTCTTTTCATCCCTCTAACCTTGAAGTATCTCTGTGTTGCTCCAGTCACTAGTCTTCTCTCCGTCTCTGGATCGGACTTTAATGGACAGTGAGGTGCACTCTAGTGGTTCAGCCGACGTCCAGTTGAACTGGTGCCGACCGCTTGCCTCATCCACCATCACAGACACTGTTTCCTGCAGATAAAACACAGAACACACAGTTAAGGAAGAAGCAAGAACGACAAAGAAGCGGACAGTACAAATCTACAAAATAAATAAAGGCCCTTACATAGAAAACAGTGACATTGAATTCAGTTCTTAGGATTAAGAGGTCAAAGGTCGTTGCTGATCCTCCGAGCCAGGATATAGACAACTGCTGAGTCTTCACGTTAGGCAACAGGCTAACCTGCTGGGGTACGATGAGAGCTGGGGAAAAAGAAAAACACAGCAAGGAAGCTGTTATTATTACACTCATTTAAAATGTTCATGTGCAGAGTTTATATACAACAGGTAAAAACTTTGGTTTGTACCATCTTTGGCGTAGGTGTGTACAACTGAGAGGCTGAGTAGAAGACAGACAAGCCAATGAGGCTTTGAGCTGAGACTGAGGCTTAAAGGAGGCATGTTGATCAACCAGCTGAGTCACTGTCTGCAGATCTGAATGGGGTGTCCTCGGCACTACTGCGACATCAGACTAGACATCCTGAGAGTCAGGACAAAGACAGCGGGTGTCCTGTGGGAAACATAGAAACATGTCAAAAATAAAAGCAGAGTCAGGCTGAAGCTACAATGTTATTCAACTTCTTTACGGTTAAGAAAGTAAGGATCTATTGGTTAACTGTGAAATCCAAAGCACAGAATGTCAACAGTTTCGTGAAGCGGTTAAACTCAGTCCTCAATACTGCTCATATTAAAAAAAAAACAAAACAAAACAAAAAAAACAAATATCTTGGCATGCACAGTAATTACATAAACCCACTCCTGTGACTGAAATCTAGTACAACATTTTGGATTTCAGCAAAGTTTCCCTGCATATTTTGTTTAGTGAACAAATCAATCCCAGACTACTGCTCCAAGGAAAAGCCAACTTTTATATCGACACATGGAAACACACATCTATAGAAGCTGCAGGAACACACACATCTGAGTGTTGTATAAATAAAGCTTGCCCTTCTGTTCATCCAGTTCACCTGTTTTCCTCTTTAACTTGTGAAGTCTGACTGCTGACAGGTTTCATCAAGCTTCTGATCTACTCACAATGGTTATGAAAGGCAGAGGGCGATCAGAGAAAGACTGTAAAGCTGTAGACAAAGACAGGTGACAGCTGCTGGCCTAGTGTGAGTACACACACCCATCACATATAACTGCTGGCTTTAGTCCCTTTCCAATCAAATGACCAGAACTGCTCGGATACTTAGAGCAATGTGTCAAAATACGAAATAATCTACAAGTAGTCAGTGCAGAGCAGAATAACATAGGCAACTAATTAACAGGCCACTTCAGTCCATGGTGATAATGTAAGCCCTGTATTAGGGTGGATTTACTGTATATAGGAAACCAGGCAAGAACGACATCAAAACTGAAGAGTACAACATCTCAAAATCATCCAGATGTGATGTTGCAATAACTTTGCTGTTGACCTTGACGAACGGTTATATTGGGATTTGTTTTTGTGTGTGGGCAGATTGTCTGGTTTCACACAAAACAAGCTTGTACAGGCATGAAGACACTGGAAGCTTAAAGGAAACAAACACAATGCTCTTAGGTACGGCCCAAACCATCAGTGCAACAAAGGGAACAGAGGAGGTTGTTACCTTGAGCATTTTGACTAGCAAATAAGACGGTTAAACGCACCTCCAACACGCTACAGTGCAATTTCATTTAATTTTACTCATACTGTGGAGGCTTCATGAAACAAATTAGAAAAAGTCTGTTTTTTAACTTCAAAGTCTGGCAATTCAGAAAAGAATTTCCTGTACACTATCCATGCTAAAAGTGATTCACAGTGTAAATACAGGTATAAAAACACAACTGTGTCTACAAACCCTGGCAACTGTACAATCTGTTTAAATGGCAGTTAACATGCAGTAGTTTTTTTTTTGACACTTGAGTGAGTAAAACAAGCTCCTACAAGTGCCAAAGACTTCCAGTTGGCATTGCACCTGACAGTAAACAAACTAGTGCAAACCAGAAACTGATTTCAGAGAAGAGAAAGTTGACATTATGGGAGCAGAGGACAGGAACCCACTGTCTCCTGTTTACGCATGCTTATCTAACTACCCGCTTTTCATCGCCAGTTAGCAGTGAGTTTTGTTTGGCTTTATTTGGACTCTGGTCAAAGGACTTTTATACAAACAGTGGTGGGGTGACAAGAATCGAAACAGAGATCAGTACAAGTTTTCTCAACAGATCAGAAAAACTCCACTTCAAATAGAATACTAGCTAAAATGTAAAAAACAGACAAACAAAAAATTCATACATTATGTATCAATAGTATCTGTCTGGAATAATCCTACATTTTCTTTTATCCAGATGATTTCGGAGAAGCAGGAAGCAGAGGAGGGGCTCTGATGTGCTTTAACAGCTGCTCATAAAGTGGTTTTACATATGGTTTTAACAGAACTGGGTGCGTACCACTGTTAAATTAAAAACTCAAACCTCTTCAATGGAGCCTTTCAGTAACTCTTAATGCATCTGGAAATATTAACAAGTCTGTGTAGTTCCAGCCAGTTAATGAAGAAATGTATATGCACAGTTCTTGCCTGTCATTGTTACCTGCAAAAGTAAATGTAAATTGTATTGCCCAGTCTTTTCACTACAATTTTTAAAGCCTCCGGTATTTTTCACTTAAGAAAAACATCACCTCCAGAAGAAATTCCAAGGCATGGCTCAACATAAATACAGCTGTGTGGAACCAGTCTTTTACACACTTGTGTGCCTGCACCAAAATAGTTTCTGAGGCGTTTGGAGGCTCCCACATGAAAAGAGGACCAATATGATTTAGTGATCCTGGATCCTAAAGACGGACGCTTCTTCAATTACAGCACTATGTGTTTAAGTGTTGTGCAGACAGTTACATGTAATTGTACACCCCCCCAAACAATAAAAAAAAATATAGTGCACTAATGGGAAGCGGGAAAAACAACCACAGATTCTGGGAAATCTAACCAAGAACCTGATAGCTACAAATGCACACAACACACAAATCAATACTGGCCTGCTGCGCTCTGGTCCTTGTCCTTGTAGAAGTACTGAACGAGACCACAAAATACAAAAACCTCTTGGATACTGTTGCTGCTTAAAAACCCAAGCCTAAACCTCATCTGCAGTGGTCCTATTTTAGGAAAGGACAGACTCATGTAGAAAAAAAAAGAACAGCAACATTCCCTGCACACTGGTCTGCACTTTGCCACTGAAGCTGCTGCGTTAAGGCAGGCTTAAGTATGAGAAAGTTGGGAAAATGTCAGGACGATTCAGAAATTGAGCAACTAAAGCCTAAACATGCAGGATACCCCTATTACCAGCATCTTCATTAAAAGATTGTGCAAGAGAGAACTGTGCCCAGCTGCCAGAATAAGCTAAATGTTTGCTTATAGTTTGTGTGTGCTTTTGTTTTAGAATAAACATATCGCTGCTCAATACTAATACCATTTCCTTTTTTACAATACCAGTTTTAAATTTGAACAAATAAACAGGACATTTTTTGACACCGTACTCATTTCACTTCATGGCCTCATTTTAAACTATTTGGTGTTTCAGTTGAAGTAGCTTGTAAAATACTGGTGTCAGTATATTCTATTTAATATTTTATTCAATGTTTAGTTTTACGGCTTTAAAATAAAATACAAAAGCTTAATTTAAGCTTAAATCTAAAGAAACCATTCAATGTTGCACATGATGAATGTTTTTACTATTTAACTTGTTAAATAATGTGACAAATGTTATCACTGATGAAATGAAATGTCATTACATTGCTTAAAACTGATTCACTCTTTGAGGCACCCTAAAGGATACAAGTAAAATGTTACCCAACTGGGATAAAAATAAAGATGGAATTGCAGCTAAAATTACTCCACACTACCAACACCTAGAGAGGAAAAAATTATATTTTAAAATAACTTTGAGCATATAGGAGGTTTCAAGTCTCCAATATGAGGTTTGATGATGTTGTAGCCTCATATGTCAGCCATCTTAGTTGGAGTAACTTTGGCTCTACTTCTATTTCACTTTTTTCTTTGCTAAAACTGTGTAGGAGGGCCTAGTTGGAGCCAAATCCAAGGCCAACTTTTGTATATGTTTTAAGCCTACACCAGGACACTCTGTCATTACCCTGTCATACAATGTCCACCAGAAGAAATAAGCACACAGTGGCTCTAGTGTACTATATAAGAGTGGCGACAGTTTGAAACACGATCTAAAGTTGCCGTTCATTATGTTTGACCTTTAAATGGAACTAGTGGAAGACCGGATGCTGCTGAGAGAAAAAGTGAAAAACTGCGAGTGAACAAATGTGACTGCGTGTCTGTGTGTGAAATGTTGGTGCGCTGACCTCAGTGGAGGGAGGACATTCAGTGCTGGGTGACTGTAGCTTTTGGATCTCAACCAAACTGCATTTCCTTCCTTCCCTTCTCTTTCCTTGTAAGCCTTAATGAATGTGAATGAAAGTCATGGAAGCAACAGGAAATGTGTAAAATATTTATTTTTTACCACTTTTATCTTATTGGTGCAAAACAACTAAATAAACACACTAATAATCAAGGCCATTCCAACCCATCCTATCATTGAAGAAATACACAAACTTAATCTTTTGGCAAAAAGAAACAAAGAGATTGGCAACAATGACAGTACACCAACAATACCATTTTCCTGTGCTACAAAGACGTAACAGTTCATAGAGTTGTTGTTCATAGAGTGACTAATGTTCAATGTTTGTCCTACTAAATGTTTTGAGTGAAGTCTGTAGTGAAGGGGACAAACTCTAACTGGTGGCTGTGACATCTCATGAAGCAGAAATATAGGCGTTTCCAAATGATACTAAAAACAAATTTGTGCCATAAATAACAGTAATAACCTGATATAAGGCAAATACTACTCCTCTCACACTGAAAAAAGTGAAGAACATTAATAGTAAACGACTGTCCTGTACTGGATCTCAATTCTAATCTATGTAAATTATAACAGGTGTATTAGCAGGAACTGTATTTCCCACTTATCCTGATGTAGGAATTACTTTCTAACAGCTGGAGAATACTTCCTGAACAAACAAAACAACTGCCTACTTTATCAGTTCACTGTATTTTCAGGATTTCTAAAATCTGTACAATTTAGACAGACTCTTACATATTGTTTATTTAACCACGTGAAATCCTAATTGAAATTGAAATCACTTTCCTGGAGTGACCTGGCCAAGAAATGGCCAAGGCCAGCATAGACATACTTTTAAACAAATAAAGACACAACAAACCAACAACTTTCATATTTTACAAATAAATTAAATAGCCATATGCTATAAAAGTTCTATGCTATAAAAAAAAACATATAAAAGTAACAGCTATGAAAAAAAAATCCTGTTAAATTTTTACCAACCTCCCTATTTAACGATTTATCTACACAAAAAGTATCTTCATGTTCAGAGGAAACAGGTCTTCCTCTGGGCAGGTGGACAATATTTGTGCAGCACTTATATTTACTCTGAATATGATAGGAAAATGAACAAAGTGCAGTTATTTTAAAGCCAAAAACTGGCAACACAGACTGGACTAGGCAATAAAAGCAGCTAAAATCTGTTGACAGAATGATTGACAGCACTTTCAATTCTGTGAACATAACAAATTGCGAAAGACACATGCTACCCCCCTGCGAATACACCTTAAGATCCCAGCACACTAAATTATTAATAACAAGCTGTGTGTCACCATTGCTGTTTCTTTAAAATACCCAGACAGTGCAGGTATTTTTGGATCAAATTAAGGGTTTACCATGAATAATAAACGTAAAACAGCACACATGTCAAACTGCATCATCACACGAGACGCTTTGCTTGATTAGCATTAGCATCAGGGGCAGCATGATGGATACCGCTACACATCCCATCATAGACAACTGTAATAACACTTAACAAATATCTATTACATTTTACCAACATCGTAGCTACTATAAAAAACCTCACAGAGCTAAGTGTAGTTTTAATTTTCCCACACTACAACAACAGCAGCAGCTCTTCATCGTGCAGGCAGACAGACAGACAGGCCACTGATGTTTGGAACAACATTGCTAGGTCAGCTACGACTTATCGCTCCTGGATGACGACGGAATCCAGAAAATACACCAAAATTACCTCAGTTTGAAGCAAGGTGATGTTTATCCTCGGCTTCAGTGATGTTTAACCTTTATATCCCGGGAGAGGTTTATTATTCTTTACGACTCGTTGTGTTGGAGACCCTGCCCCCGTCCCGTGTACTTCGACTATTCCCTGTAATGAATCCAGTGGGATGAGATTACTGGAAGAGGGCGGGTTGTGTCTTTGATTGACGTTTACACTGACCAATGGACTTCGTTTAAGAGGGCGTCGTCATCTTCCATTGAGTCACTCTGGTCACGATGGTCAAAATTCGGAGGGGGTGCGTTTTTCTGGACACGTCAATCAAATTAATAAAGGCACTGACATGAAATAGAGAATTAGTAAAGAATTTTCTATTAAATTTGATGCTATTCTGTCATATTCTGACAACTGCAACCACATCCTACTCAGCCAGTGTTTTGAATAAGATATCAGAATACTTTATTAATCCCAGGGGGAACATTTTCAAACTAATACTAATACTAAGTGCATGAGGGGAAAAAAATATCATAAGGAAACAATTAATTAACCTGGATCTGTATCCATGTGGAATAACCTGTGTAGAATGCTTTTAAAATGCTCATGCTCAGGATATATTTAATATATTTATTTGCTGATTAAATGTTTGTACTTATTCGTTAGAGCAAAAGCCCATGTATATATACACCATTAAATTTCTCTGACTAAATGGAGGACATCATGGATTGATTAGATTGTTCTCACCATATTTTAACCAATGAGCCAACCACAGAGGCAGCTGCAGGGTGTACCTCACATCGCTGAGCTCTAGGACTAAATGTTATAAACTCAATCATCCTCACTGCCAAGAGTTCACTGACAACACATCTATCATTGGCAAATAGACTAAACATCTTTTCTATGTGTATTGTGTAATTGTGCAATTGTGTGATTATTGATGCATTCAGTTGTTTGCATTCTTTATTATTATTCTTCCACTTCCAAATGTTTTTTGGAACTCATTCTACAAACATGGTGCTATTAAAACCATTCAAACACCAAAAAGTTCAGGTTGGCAGTATTGCTTGCATTTTTCTTAATTCTGCCTTTTATACTTCTCTAAATATTCAACTTTCTTTTTAAATTTCCTATCAAAAATGAATCTGTCAAAACTTATTCAAACCGCTTCCACTTTTAAGCTTCAACAAACTTCAACATTTCAGCCTCATTCCAACTTTAAACAAGTCACAAGACTTTGAGCTTTTATACTGTAATTCAGCAGTGATATCACTCACTCTACCTTTCAGCTTTTAACAAAAATTTAACACAAATTCTTATGACTGTCAAAAATGACTGTCAAAAATTTCACTTCTACATATAGGTTTTAGTCTAAAAAATTTTAGAAAAAACCCCCCACTACAGTTATGGTAACAAGATAATTATACTGTAAACATTAAAATGGAAAAGCTACTTTAATGGCAAATTACAGAAGACTACTAATATTTGTTGCCAGTATTTTATTGTAGAATAAGGTAAAGAGGATTACTTACAGTTATCAAAATCTATAAAAAATGTTTAATGAATACATAATACTAATATAAACCAGCAACATGTTTAAAAGTAAGTGTTATTCTTCTGTGTTGTTGAATTAATTTAATGTTTTAGGGATAAACATGATCCTATTCTCAGAAAACTTCATGTAATATTTGATATTTTATGTATCTTTGGAATGAATGTGGAAAGAGGGTTTAATATGCCGTGGTTTTTCAAGGTTTTTCGTGGCATGTGCTGCTGACCTCTTGGCCAGGTTGCCCTTGTAAAAGAAATCTTGACCTCAATGGGAGTCTACCTGGTTAAATAAAGATTTAATATTTTTTTAAAAAGCACCTGATACGAAATGTCAAAAACTAAGGTCCCACAGTGTAAGATGTGTATTAACCCAGTGACTTTCTGCTATAAATAACGATGTTTTCACTCAGTAATGTCGACACTGCAGAAACCGTTGTATTGATGACATCCACATATAGTATGTGTCCCACCAGCAGATGTTACTGTCTGGAAATACTCAAAGGAAAATATTTTCTATCTGAGGGCATTTTTACTGAGTTATTGAAGTTCAGACATGAATTTTGGGTTGTCACTAAACTTGAGTTTTCACAGAATAAGTCAGTTTACGTTTTAATAGAATATTTCAGTCTTTATTCAAAGTGTGTATGTTAATGTGCTTAAAAGTTCACAGACAGACCTGAGATCAGAGGGACTTACAGTAACTGTACCAACTCATCACTCCCAACTCTGTCACATTCTGGTGTTTGGTCCAGACCCACTGATGTCTGTTTAACACTTGGGGTTCCACTGTGGGGTCATGAGGTCAGTGTATGTCCTTATACATCTGAAGATCAACATATGTTTGCAGGAAAAATCTTGAACCCTGTGTTTTTAACTGGATGACAGTTGAGTAAGTTTTAGTACAAACACCTCTATCTTCTTTAGAGTTAATGCGCAGTAGCAGTGAGTAGCACCGTACCAAGATGGCCGCCCTGTAGGCACGTGACTTTAATGGGACGCAACAGCAGTGGCGTCTATGTCTCTATGTCTCTATGTCTATGGTTGTACCTGGAAGCCGTTAGGAAAAATAAACGTTCCGACTGAGCTGTACTCAGTGTGTATCACGTCAATACAGACATTTTGTCCAATTACCTTTTTATTTTGTTTTATTTTGTTCAACTGGTTATCGTTCATAGACGTAACAGTTATGTGCGATCATTCAATAGCTGCATGTAGTCCTCCGTTGCGGTAGGGAGCAGTAAACACACACTCACACACACACACACACACACACACACACACACACACACACACACACACAGGGGACACAGAGTGAGGAAGTACAGCACCGTACTGACGTCGCAGCGGCAGTTTTGAGCGCTTGCCATCAACAATAACAGTAAGGACGTGCTGTCAAGTTTTGAAAGGATACCAATAGGTCCGTATGACGACAATATAATCTTCAGGTTGATGTGAAAGTTACATTTTATGCATATTCTTTGTAGTCATGTCGTGAACATGACTTGCAGCTTGTCTTTGTTAAACCTCGGGTGCGGTTTGGTTGCTAGGACAGCTAGCTTGCTAACGGTACTGGAAGAGCTACCATTTAACAGTACTGGATTTAAGAACGATTCAAATTGATCGCTGTATTGTCTGGATTATCATGAAGGAGCTAAGCTGCAAAGTGTACTTCCCAAACTAATTCCTAATCAAACAAACCGTGTCCTATACTGATAAAACTTGTAGAAATTGTAATACAGGTGAAGTTTTTCACCCCAGGTGGAGAAGACAGACAAACTGATCAAATTATGACATGTAACATATAAGCTCAGCACACTGAAGAAGTTCAGACATGAAGAGACTGAAGAAGAAGAAGAGTGGTATCATCATAAAAATGATCAAAACAGACTTGCAAAAAAGTCACCACCTGGAACTAAACTAAAGAAACTTTAAAGAAATAGTTCAGATCCTTCCTTCAGATCAGACATACCCATAATGTATAAAAAAATCAACATGAGATTTCTACAAATACCCAGTCTTTGAGGACAATGAAATATCCATCAGGCTCAAACTGAAAGAGTGGTTCAGGGAGCATAAGACATTGTTTTCGCACGTGGATTGGCCACCACAGAGTCTAGACCAGAACCCCATTGAGAACTTTTAGGTTGATGGAAAAGGCTTCACACAGCAGTTCCGCTTTCCCATCAAAACAAGATCTTGGGCAAAAATGAGTGCAACTCTGGAAAGAAATAAATGGTCTAACATTTATTGTGACATTGAATAAGTGTTGTGTCGTAATAAAAGTTAAAGGTGTTAAAAGAAATATTGTTTGTGAGGTTGCAGATTGAAGGCTTTGGATATTAAAAGATTGATGCATACTGTTTCTCTCATGAGGAATGAAGGTGTATGTCTCTGTTGGTTTTAATAGTTTGCATATTATTTTGTTTTACTAGCTGAAACAAGCTTGCAGCAGCCACAGCGTTGAACCTTTTGTAGCACAACTCAAATCACTATCAGCATAATTTTCCAACATCATTGTATTTATATGCTAATACAAGTTCAGAACTTAATAAGTCAGTATGGTGGAGAAATGCATGTTGTATTTTTTATATACACCCCTTCAAATTCAATTTGCACTATTATGTTTTCTTACATATTTTTGCTCTTAGGTCAGAGATGGTTCAAGATGGCGCGCAGATTCGGCGGCGAGGAGCCCAGGATTTCATGTCATACTATGAGTTTGCCTGTGCCAGACAGGAATCAGTCCCTCTTCCTGCTGTTAAGATGAACCTCGATAAAGGCATGTTGGACTTCAATGGGGACAGAGTCAAACTGGCAGACTGGCCGCCCATTCTTAACTCTGTTTCCATTAACAAACACCTGCACCACATTGCAATAAGTAGCACATACCAACCTAGCCTGGGCTCTGGAGATGCAGGTAAGACAGAAAATAAACCTGTTTCAACAGCTTCCAAGAAGAATTTATACTTATACAGTGATGAAAATGAAAATGTATAGTTAGGAAGTATATTTGATTTAAGCATTTTTCTTTTAAAATGTTATCAGCAGACAGGAGATTCTATAAGTCTACATTAAAGAAGAGGATCCCAGCTATTCGCTCTAAGGACATGACATTTAAGTTGTGCAAAGCCCTGAGAGACTGTATGTCAGCGTCTTCCAACCTCAAGACTCTGCAGCTTAATGGACTACCACTGAGGGAAAGAGACCTCATCATCTTGACAAAGGTAAAAACCTCTGCCAGATAAAGTTGATTACTGCTCAACGAGGGGTAAGTTATTGCATTTTGTTTCAGCATTTGTGGTTTCATCTAAAAAATGTGGGGTTTTTTTATAACATCAATTTATGCTACACAAACATAAAAAAAATCTGGGTGATAAAAGGATTTTCAATATTAATTTGAAAGTAATTTTTTGAATTCAGCTTTTATTTAACCAGATAAAGTTGAGCTCGAGATCTTTTTTATAAGGGCAACCTGGCAAAGAGGTCAGCACATGGCAGCACATGCCATAAATGCAATTTTAATAGGTAGGTGATAATCTGTGATTATTGGTTTATGTTCTGTTCCAGGGTTTTTCAAAAAGTGTTTCCTTGGAAAACCTATCGCTGGCGAACTGTCCAATTAGTGATGAGGGGCTGGAGGGTACGTATATAATTTATTTATCTATTACCATTTCCTATGTCATCCTCTGCATTTTTCAGTATAAAAACACATATTGTCCTGTATTGAATTTATATTTTTTCCAGATGTAGTATAGTGGTGCATAATGGAATTGATGTGGTCTGTAATTGGACTAGTTGTCGTGTTTTGTCTTTTTAACAACACTTTAATATTTTTCAGTCATTTGCCAAAGTGTTAAGTATTCTGCGTGCATCAGGACCATCGATTTTACGGGTTGCAATCTCACATGGAGAGGGGCAGAGCACATGGCTAACATCATCAAGGTATAAGACGGAATTTCCTCTTGAATTGGCACCGTTTTTAACATGATCGAGTTTCTCCCTTTTTCTCTCAATTTTTCTTTGTGAATCAAGGCCTTTTTTAAACTTTTTCAGCACCAGGGAGTGCAGAGGCATGGCACTGCATGGGCAGAGTCTCTGAGGTATCGTCAGCCACATTTTGAGGGAATGGGTGGCCTCAAGCGTATCACCCTGAACTGTAATACGTTGATTGGAGACCGAGGTGCTGCTGCCCTTGCAAATGAACTGACCGAGGACCTCTGGGTTAAAGGTTAGTGGACGAGTCTGTTTGTGTGTGTCTTTGTAGTAATTTGAGTTAAGTTTGAGCTATCTTGTGATGTGTTACATAGCTGTAGATCTACAGTGGTGCGGTCTGTCCAGTGAGGGAGCGCGTCGTTTGCTGGAAGCCTTGAAAACAAACTCTACTTTATGTGTACTGGATATCCGTAATAACCCTTTAGTTGGTAAGACATGGCATTTTCAAATCTGCCTCTTTTGTTCAATAAAACCTTATATAATAAATCCCAGCACAAATCTTTTAATATCCTTTTTTACCTTTACAGATAAGGTCCTAATTAAGACCATAATAGAGAAAGTACTTATGAATGCAGATGGACGGTCGCAAGAGGTGAGTGTAGTGCTTATGCGGAAGTATTCTGATGCAGCTTTTCCATTTAATGCAAATCATTATCCACGTTTCTGACCGTTTGTATCCTCTTTGCTTTGAAATGCAGTATTGCTGGATCAAGCCTGCAGCCACAGAGCCACAGAGAGCTGCAGGTCATAGGAGGCGACCACTGCCTGCTTCAGTGAGAGGAAAAGCTACAATGACGATTGGTATGTATATACGTTCATCTGATTTCAGCCCTGCACTGTAAAAGTAGATATTTAATCTCCCGAGGCCAAGTAACAATCATCTTTTTACACCTTACAACATGCTTTAATTTTGTATTGTTTTGAAGACTTCTCCACGCATCTAAAGTTCAGATTTTAGGTGATGTGCCCAATTATGCAGGATCTTGCATGTAGAATGAATCACAAAGTCATATAATATACTATATACACTCTCTAACATTTTATAGTTTTACTTTTGGTTTTACTGGTCTTGAATTTTTTTTAAATATTCAACATTTTTACATTCTTTTGCTCTAAAATTACCTTATTAAACATGTCTCTTCTTATAAAATATCAAATCTCTTTATATGTAAGTATTTAAAAATGTTTGTCACCAGATAACATCATCATCAGACTTCATTCAGTACAGTGAAAGTGTTACAGTGAAGGAACACAGAAACACAGTCTAAACCTTTTTATTGAAATTTTGTACTTTAATGAAATTATTGTATTTTAGTAACATGCACAGAATATAGCTTTTCTTTCAACAGACATTTTTCTTACAATCAGTGACTGAAAAGGGAATAAGCCAAAGGTGTTTGTGTACATGGACACAGAACTGTATGCACACCCAAACATGGAGAGAAATATAAAAACAAACACTGAACTGGAAGAAAAAAGGAGAAAAACAATACAAAAAATAAAATCCCCATCTTTCCAGTCACCGCCATCAAATTATGTAAAGTTAAATGTAGTACCATAATACAGATTTCTGCTCCATAAATAATTAGTGTAGAAGATGTTATCAAGCTTCTCTTAATAAGAAAATCCTGTTTTTGAATGGAGGTTGAATTTAATATTTTTGCTCCGACCAATTACTAATTAGTATAAAACCTGCGTTTTAGAAGTCTGACAAGGATGTATTTGTCACTAATTTTTATTATAGCTGACTGTATCTATAGATAATAAGAAAAAAAACCCTGATCATTCACTCACCAGTTCACAGAATAAGTATAAACTATAACTATAAATGTAAATATTACTGGTACAGTGAGTAGCTTAACAACTCACTGACACTTACTCACTAGTTTTTCTTACATAGTAACAGCCCCTGACCAATACCTTCAGTGAATCTCTGTGTTCTTTATTGTCATTTGTAACATGTTTTTTTACTTTTGGTGCAGCTTCACGTAAAGGGGCGTCTCCTGGGGGGCGGAGCTCAGGTGGAGCACAGCCGCGGCTCAGCTCCCGTTCCAGTTATGCGCCGTGGCATGCTGCTGCACGGGCCGGACGCCAAAGGTGAGGAGACCTGTAATAGTGATGAATCAAGACAGAAATGAAGACCAGAATATTCACAACTAATATTTGACTTTTTTTATTTTTGTTTTATTTTTTACATTTTTTTTTGGGGGGCGGGGGGGTGACTATGCCCTAGTTTGCTATGTATTTGACTATTTTAGTCTGACTGCACTATACAATCCCACAAATACACTGAATTCGAAACAGGATGGACAAAAGGTTTAAAACTCCTCTGTTATCTCCAGAAGCATTCAGAGGTCCTTCTGTTATGGCATTAAATATGCAGTGTATGACCTTCAGGCTAACTGAGTTCTTTTGGTGGATGCTTTCTTTGCAGAGGTTTACCTCCTGGAGCTACTGTCATAGACCAGAGTTTTGAGGTGAGTCTCTTGTTGACTGCTCATATGACTGCTGAAGACCAGTAGTACGAATAATGGATCCATTGTACGCGCTTTGAGTATGCATTAATAGAAAAGCGCTATACAAATCTAATCCATTATTATTATTATTATTATTATTATCAATGTCTTTTGTTGCCAGTAATAACAAAATGCATATGAAGTAGATTAAAATTGTGCATGTGTTGTTTTCATTAGGGTGCAGCCACTGTGAAAGTTACTGTGGAAACGGATTCAGAGGAAGAGGGGGAAGAAGAAGTAGTGGTGGAAGTGGAGCGGCGGTCGTCTCCTCTGAAGGTCCATGACAGGACCGCTACACGACAGTTTGATCGTATACAGGTCAATATATCAGGCTGGGTGTTGAACTGGATTTTTAATTTTTTTTATACATAAACGTTTGGTGAGTTGATTACCACGAGGACTGATTGAGACGTGCGGTGTATTTATGTGTGTTGTCCTACAGATGGAGCTAAAAGAATGTCGTTTGAGGCTGGCAGAGGAGCGCAGGGCCAGACTGAAAGCTGAGACACGGCTCATGGAGGTAAAAATAGAAATAAAAATAAGTTTTATTTTGCTTTTTTTTTTCTCTTTACTTTTTTGATGTGCTGCAGCTCTTGTGTAAACACCTCCATGTGCACTGAGGAATGTACTTTGGATATAAAGTTTTACACATTCACATATAAGGGATGATTTTAGGTAGAGTTTTATACAGTCTTTTTTCATTATTAGTAATGGAATTTTTGTGATTATTACAACTATGTCATGTGCTCTTTTTGATCAGCTCAGTGTTTTTCTGTTTGTTTGGTTTTTTGTACAGATTAATACACATTAACTCATTTATAAGGTTGACTTTTTTTTTGATACATAATTTTAGTGGATGGAAAAACCCAAAACTGTCCTCATGCTTTTCTTCATCTTTTATTTTCTCATTTAAACCCAGTTTGAGTTGGAGAACGCTCGTCTTCGTAGCTCCAACCTCTCCCTGTCAGAGGCACTTGCATCCACTGGCTTTGCATCTGCACCAGCTGCCACCAGCACTCTCGAAGACGAGGCTGTGCTTGAGAGCATCGAAAGCTCCTTTACCAAGTTCCATGCTTTCCTGGATCTGCTTAAGGATGCTGGGTAGGTACTCTTAAACCAATGCATTTGCAAAGTACATGCTCTGGGCTATTTGTGTGCCTAGAATCTGAACCAGCTTCAAAGACCCCTGACTCTGGTTTTAAATATCAGGAGCTTTCACTTTCTGTATTTGTTGTCTTGAATCCATCTTGATCATGACATCAGTCTGTTGGGCTTCAGCAGTTATGGAGGTTTACACCCACCACACCCTAAGTTTCATTCTGACCATTGTTATTTGAGTCCATTTTCACTTTTTAAATGTCACACACACCTGATCAAAATTTTAAGACCAGTTGAAAAACGGATTGCATGAATTTACACATCTCGCCCATCAGCATCTCCTTGCACCACTTATCTTCTCAAAGTGAAACAGAAATCAGATGTTGCGGTCAAATGCGGACACATTTGCTGAAACACAAAGCAAGCACCTTGCAACATGATACACATGAATTTAAAGCAATTTAAACCCAATTTAAACACAAATTTAATGCAAAATCCATGCATTGATGACTACTGAATATTATTACGACCATAAAAGAGCATATGACAGCATTCACTCCTGATCAAAATTTTAAGACCAGTTGAAACATTGTATGAATTTACATATTGCACTGTTGGATCTGAAGAAGGTTCTAAGTAGAGCTTCAGAATGCGAAAAGAAGAAATGGGAGTGAGACAAAAAAAAAATGAGTAAGCAATTTATTGAAAATATTTAAACTGAAATAGGCTGTTCATCAGGTGATCAAAAGTTTTAAGACCACAGCTAAAAAAAAGTGTTAAAAATTATGTTAAATTCGTGTGTGTTACGTTACAAGGTGTTTACTTTGTGTTTCTGCAAACGTGTCCGCAGTTGACCGCAACATCTAATTTCTGTTTCATTCTGAGACAAGTGGTGCCAGGAGATGCTCATGGGTGTTTGGTAAAAGATGTTCAAGAGGCTGACATTGAATGTGGTTTTCAATTTGGTTTCATTCTGAGAAGATACAAGAGATGTACTGTTTTTTTATAGGTGTTGCTAATGGTCAGGTTGCAAGAGACTGCAGCACATGTGATTTCTGTTTCAGTCTGATGGTGTCTGTTTGTTTTGGTTGTGTTGGTCCGTTCTGTTTTTGTGTAGGCTGGTACCAGGCCCAGGTTAAAACACTTTCATTCTGACACTCAGTTTCACTGTGACAGAACCACCAATTTCATTGGGTGGAGGTCTGTTTGTTTTTTATTGTCATAAGTTCTTTACCTTAATGTCTTTTGACTTCCTCTGATTGTGTACTTTATACATACTCAAGGACACAAATTAGAGGATGCTAATTAAAGATTGCTCCTGTTGACAAGAAAAGTCAGTATGGGGCGGTCAAAAGCCATCCAGCATTGTTCTTGTACATGATCCAGATCTTTGTAACCTTTGTACCTTGCATCCTCTACAATCTGTACTCCTGGGATTCTTTGCAAGTGGAAAATCACATTTTCCAAAGTGTTTTTTGTAGTTCAACATTGTTGTGATCCATTGTTATTTCCTAGTTGCACACATTCTCATACTATACTATTTCTCAAATCAGTTAAACATAATTGTATCCAGTCCAGTCATTAGTAAACATGTCACATTCTTACCCTACATCAATAACTGTAGACCTGTCTTAGTTTCATTACGTTTCTTTTCTTTTCTAGCTTGGGGCAGTTGGCTTCAATGGCAGGAATTGACAAATCTGATTTTCAGCCTGTTGGAAGACCTCACCTCTCCTCTACAATAGGACCACCATTGGATAGTACGGCTCAAAACGCAAAGGCAGATGTTTCAGTCATGGTAAGTAGAAATAAGACTGCTTAGTTCTAAAATGTAGATAAAAAATAAATAAATTGAATAAATAATTTTAAATATTTTTTTAAAATAAATTCTAAATAAATCTAAATAAATAGCATAAGATGGTGGTGCTACAGAGATTTCACTACAAATCATGTTTTCCAAATGACATACAGAAATGACCATTCCAAGTAAATGTGTCTGATATTCTAATTGCTGTCAAAATTATTGTTATGTAATTGTTTTATTTTATTTGAATTTTTTTCAGCCCTAGTTATGAGGATATTCTAATGGTTTTCAGGCTGTACAATGAGTACCTGTAGTCACATGCTAGAACGTCCAAAACATTTTTAATTATTAATTAAAAAATGAATTTAAAAAAAATTAATAAAAAAATAATAACATTCGTAAAACACCATTTGTGAGTGAAAACAGCTTTACCTACACATCACTGGGATAGCTTTTAGAATAAGCTTGCCCTTACTGTAATATTTTAGTATATATATTGGTTTATTTATAACTTTATATACAATCTCATTTACTGTCACAAGTACGAAGGGTTCACTATGGCCATAAGATACTAAGCAGAGGTACTAACAGTGGTTCAGAAACACAGCAATTGAGGCATCTAACTTATCTAAGAAGTGAAATGTGGATCAGGAGCAAAATATTTTTACAGTTTTATTGTAAACTAAAGGGGGGCCCAGAAGAAAATGTTTCGGAACCACTGCTCTAACTCCACATATTTACCAGTGTTTCCATCAACCATGTATTTATTTGCCAGTAAAGTGTCTCTTTTCCTCCATCTTTGTATTTTATTTTCTAGGTGAGCAGCCCACTCCCCGCTCGCCCTAGTGGTCATTTTGAAACCTTCACTCCAGCGTCACGGCCTGCTTTCAGGGAGCCCCTGCATGGACCCAGGCAGCTGGATGTGACTTTCACTCAGGCTGCTGGATCTGCAGCAGTCCCTGGAGTACATGGAGAAGGGGATTCATACCAATATTCCAAGCCTGTTACACATGAGTCAGGCTCTGAGCGCAGTTTTGGTGGCCAAAGATCTGCTGAAGGGCTTCCCTTTGGTAAAACCTTTGAGACACAACCAAGCCGCACTAAGAGCAACAGCAACTCTCAGCAGAGTAACTCTCATCAAAGTAATGGTTCCCATGGATACAGCTTCAACAACAGCAATACCTCCAATAGCAAAGGGTCACATGGTGGACTGTCCGTAAGATCGAGTGTTAGTGAGGTTCTAAGTGACAAGGCAGAGTCACTGAGGTCAACGGGGTCAAAGAAAAGAGGAGGAGGGAGACTCATGACAGAGGGTCGGTCAGGGTCAGAGGGGTCTGAGGGTGGCATCTATCCTGGGATGGAGATCCTGGAGCAGGTCAGGTCTCTGAGCAGTCTGGGACAGCAGTCAGATCATGAGTCCTTCTGAGGGACGAATACTGAAAGCTGTGTGTCTTCATGTCTCTTTTCAGGGCCTTTTTACACCAAGTCAAACACCAGAGATAAGATCATGTTTGATGTTTTTTGTTTGTTTGTTTTTTTCAACTCGTTAAAATCTAAGGCAATGTAGAAAGTCAGAAAATGTTAGTTTGTACAATGACATGCATGCTGAAAATGGTAGTACAATAAGTTACCATACAGTAACATGTTACCCTTTACTTAGAAAATGTAAAATGTCTTTTTTTCCAGGTACATTTTGCAGTTGGGGTCATGAGTCACTGTTTAGTTTTTGTAAAATGTAATGGTATATGTTTGTGGCCAGGCCGTCAATGTATTAAGCCATTTTATAAAATTTTTTGAAAAACTGCTTTTAATGTGATGGTTCTTTTAATAATTATTTTGTATAATATTTGTACTAAAAAGCACATAGTTACCTTAACGGATAGTTGAAAGTCCTTTTTTTTAATCTTTTATGATGCACAGTGCCAGTAAAAAGTGTGGAAATGCCAAATATTTTATTGTTTTTGAGACATGCAAGTTTTTTGTTTACATTCAACTAGGTAATGGTATGAAGATTTATTTGGTCCAAACAAATACACTGCATAGCCCCCCCCCCCCAAAAAAAAAAACACAAAAAATTAAAAATAAAGTCTCCACCTGGATTTAAATAAGCATATAATGGGTAGGATGGTAACCTTCCATTGGATATTTACTGCAGGAGATGTACATTCAGATTCACCAATTTATCATTTATTGAGACATAATAAAATTCAAATGGTAGGAAGACCTAACAAACCACAGTTCAAAGACAAGTTACCTTTATTAGAACAATTATTGATTATTAGGATTTTGATTCTTTTTAAAATAGACAAGGCAAAATAAGAGCTAAATGAGGTACTTAATGTGGGGAGATTCTATCGCAGCCTATTGCTACAACATGTGAGCACCTCGTGTGCAAAAAACAAACCACAATGTACACTACAGAATTATCACAGCAAACAAAAGGGTCAGAACACACATGTGACTGCCACCATGGGCCTACCCCACATGCAGGTAAATCCCACGCACACTCCCCACAGCTCGTCCTCCTGCCTTATTAAAGGATAAAATAAACAATGCAAATGTCAGTTGGTCCATGTAATAATTTTTGTCCAGTTAACTTTGACAGTGGGTTATAACAAAGTCCTGGATGCAGTTCATACAGTTTGAACACTCAGTGGGACAGTGCATCGGCTGTCCTATGGAAAAACAAAATAATCCAGTTGATCACCCAGGTATGATACAGGCTCCCAAACTATATGGATGGATTATTTTCCTGGAGGCAAAACAGCAGTCTGGAACTGGGGAAAACATAATTAGTGGCAGGCCTACACTTAAAAACACCTTTTTAACACAGGCCTACAAAGCAGACAACAGGAGTCACACCTGCCTGAAAGCAGCCACCATCAGCACCATTGCCAAGACAACTGCCATAGCCAGCCTTAAGGACTGTAGACCAATAGCTCTGATGTCTACAATTATGAAGTGCTTTGAGCGACTACTCTCCCGACACATCAGAGACTACATCCCCTTCTTCTTTGACCCCCACCAGTTGGCCTACAGGGAGAACAGATCCAAGGAGGACGCCATCGTCATAACACTTCACACTGAGTCATCTGGAGAAACAGGAGAACTACGTGAGGATGCTTTTTGTGGACTACAGCTCAGCATTCACCACCATCATTCCAGACATATTTGTCTCCAAAATGAATACCATGAAGACACCCCACCCCCCACGCCACTTGCACCTGGATAAAGAGCTTCCTGACAGACTGCCCCCAAACTGTCAAACTCAGCCCCCACCTTTCCTCCACCCTCAAACTCAGCACTGACACCCCCCCAGGGCTGTGTGCTGAGACCTGTTCTTGATGCCCTGTACACCCATGACTGTACTCCATCCCACCCAACCAACACCATCATCAGATTTGCTGATGATACCACCGTGGTTGGACACA
>JAPQRQ010000028.1:26604562-26615538 GCA_037367365.1 Apogon talboti
ACCACCACCAAACATTCACACGCATTCATACACCAGTGTGAGTAGCAGCACTGGAGGCAAGGTGGGTGAAGTGTCTTTGCCCAAGGACACAATAGCACATACATATCTACATGGGCACCACTAGTTGCTCAAAGCACATCCAGAAAGTACTGCAATGACATCAGTGATCTTTTACCTCAGGTACATCTTTTACATAACCCCATAGAAAGAAATCCAGGGAAGGGGTTTCTGGTGAAGGAGGCGTCCAGAGAATCGGACCATCCCTTCCAATCCACCATTCTGGAAATGTTTGATTTAGGCACCCACTGACATGCAGTCCCCAATGTGGTGGTGCACCATCTACCTGGGAAATGATGGTTGGTTGAAGGTCATCCAGTTGTACTGCCACATATTCAGTCAAAAGGTCGAGGTCAACACTTGCAGTAATTGATCTCTCGTTGAAGAAAAACAGATCAATCGATTGCACATGATTCCACAATGTGATTAAAAACTTTGATAACAGCTGAGTACATAGAACAAATCTGATTAACGTATCTCACCAATTGCTTTTGTAATACATGGTTTAAATTGTAAAGAGACTTTGTGGACACCCTGTGTATTAAGTAGGATCAGTAATTTATAGTAATTTTAGAACTTTTTTTGAGGATTTATGCAGAATGTGTCACGTATGCTGATGAGCAGTAAATCAAGGACACTTTCTTAGCAGCACTTGACTTCAATTACCCTCTTAATTCCTGTGAAACCAGACATTTTTTCATGCTTCGTGCATCTTCTCCATTTTCTTTTGTCAAAATCTGATGTGTGTTTTTTTTCTTTTTACTCTTGACGTTAGATGCAATTAATTTTAGAGCCAACAAATAATTTCTTGCTAATTCCTGTTAAATAAGACCATAGGTTTCAAAGAGGATGTACTTTCTTTTTCTCATGACTGCACAATATTTCCTGTGACTCAAGCTGTTATCAAACGCGCCGACAGATTACTTCAACACTATCTCCTTGTGTTATATCCTATCTACACATTTTTCTCCTGATGTTTCCCTCGTGTTTGTCATGTGTCATAACATTTTATGACATGCCACATCAGGTCATGCTAAGGGTTGAGTACGGCGGCGGCTGCTACATGTGAACGCCCCCTGGCCTTGACCTTTAGTAGAAATGTAGAGCATTACAGGAGTTATGTAAGAGTCAGTAGACAGTGGGGAAATATGATTATACTCTAGCTGTTATTGTAAGTATTTGCATGATGATGATCATTTATTTTTTGTCTGTATGTCAGGTTGATCGGAGGATCAGACTATAAGCTGATCTACAGACACTACGCCACACTCTACTTTGTTTTTTGTGTGGATTCCTCAGAGAGTGAACTGGGAATTTTAGACTTAATCCAGGTAAAAGCTTAAAACAACAAATCCTACATTTATTAATATAATTATTGTGTTTGTTAAAGTACTGTGAATGGATTTTTTCTTTCTTTCTTTCTTTCTTTCTTTCTTTCTTTCTTTCTTTCTTTCTTTCTTTCATAATTAAGGAACAATTTTCTTTTATTTTCAGGTTTTTGTGGAAACGTTGGACAAGTGCTTTGAGAATGTTTGTGAGCTTGACCTAATTTTCCATGTAGATAAGGTAGGGAACACTTTGTTTTGTCTGACTGTAAAAACCTATGTTTCTTAATGCAGTAGAGTTTGGTCCAAGTTGATAAAAACATACTATTGCCTCATGATGTGGTCTGACTCTTATCTAAAGAATGTCACAGATTAACTTTTGGGATATTCACAGATTTTTGTGTAAATTCTTTTTTAACCATGTTGCAAGGAACTTAAAGACCTGCTAGTGTTTCTAATGCTTTGTCATCAGCTGTTATATTTATACATTTGTGTCTTTTTTTTGCCAAGTGTGATATGGTCACACAGAGTTTTTTTTTTTTTTTTTTACTTCAGTTCAGTCTTTATCTAGTCTAGACTTGTATAACTAGTCTTTTCTTTACACTAAACCTATGTAGAGACAGTACTGATGTTAGGTCTGACACCACCCACTATCCAGTATCGTTCTGGAATAGACGTAAAGTTATTTGTATTCCTATAAATGGATCACACTCATCTTAAATGATGTTAATGATCTTCACAAAATATTGATTTGGTGAAGCAAGTTGTTTTTAGAAATAGCATTTTTATAATTATTAAAATGATTATATCTCCACAAGAGAAAAAATCACATGAAAAGATATTTTGTCTTTGTAGATACTTGCCATTTTCAGTAGTAGTTTCAAGTTTGCAATTATTGTTGATCGATAAACAAATATTGACTCATAGCTTTATTAATATATATATTCTGGAACATTAACAGTAACAGATAAGTTATTCAGTTAATCAGTTAATCAACGTTTTTACGGTTAGTTAATTGTTTTATTTTATTTTTTTAGGCAAAATGCAAAAGTAGTTGCAGCTTTTCAAACAGGAGTTGATGCTTCTCTTAGTCAAACCTCAGAGTAAACTCAACATCTGTCTGGTTTGGACGCAAAAGACACTGGAAAACTGTGTGTTGTGGATGGTATATTTGAGTGTTTTCTGATATTTCATAGTTTGCACAATTTACTGACACAAATAATAGTCGTGCACACACACATACTTAAAATCAACATTGCAGTTGATGCTTTCTGCATTTTCATTGTCATTCTAACGTGAACGTGTGCAACAAACGCAGTGATTAAAAACTACCTGAAACACGATGAATAAGAAATATCATTGTATTTATGCTTGCAATACATCCACACTGGACCATTTGTCCAATCAGATGAAGGCTCTCCTCCTGCATGGTTTATTTATTATCATGTTATTATCACAGTACTGTACTCGTATCGTCCAGGCCTAGCTGCAGTACAGTTAAGGTACATGCATAGAAAAATAGTACAACCTTTACTTATATCTGTCTTCACGGTGGACTAATATGTCAAGGTTTTTTTTTCTAGAAATTCTCTCTACCTCATTGTATCACAATTTTACCCCGGCTTCATTCTGCAGGTGCACAACATTCTGGCTGAGATGGTGATGGGCGGGATGGTCCTGGAGACCAACATGAATGAAATCATCACACAGGTGGACGCCCAGAACAAGATGGAGAAGTCTGAGGTAAGCCTGGCCCTGCCTGTCCTCTGTATGTTTGACTTGATTCTTCTTCATACCTTTTCAAGGTATCGTGCCCAGTATGCAGGCATGTGTGTATGCTGCACCCTGCATGCTACTCTCCAGTGACCTTGTGGATGCTTCCTACCTTCTCTTCGGTGTTTGTGCTCTTCTTGGACCTTTTCCTCTCGCTACTGCACTGCTCTCAACACAAATCAAGACTTGACATATTCTCTCTTTTACCTCCTCAGTATGAAGTACAGTGTCACAGTCATCACTTTTGTCATTACTACAGTGACTTAGCTATGCCATTGTTCGATGCATTTCAAGAATCTCCTGATCACACATCTTGTATTTGATATCATTTAAATTTGATATGTATATTAGCAACAGCACGGTGGATGTAAATGCTTCATTTTAGAGTAAATAAAACAATGCTGTCCGTGTTGCAGTAAATGCTTTTGAAACGTCTTTCAGCTAGTGTCCTTGCTTAGATACTGTACCTGCTCTTTGCAAGGACATTGCTTTGCTTTCCATGCAGCTTCTGCTAGCAGATAAACATGTATTTACTCTTTGGAACACTTTGACAGACAGCCAGAGACAATTTCATGAAATCATCTCTGCTCTGCGTTTTCTGGATTTTAGGCTCCGATAGCCTAAAGCTAACCTGCACTAATGATTTGGCATTGTTTTAAACCACTAAGACAATACAAAGTATCTTTTCTGCAGTGTTTTTGGAGCATCCTTTGTTAATGTTGCAGTGAGAAATGCTGACAGAAGGCCGCAAGGGTGTTTATATTCTCCTGGTGGCATTTTGTGGCCTATGATGAAGTAAAAGGTCGTCAGGTCGTCTGCTTTTTTTCTAACTGGCTGACATCACTTGTAAACTTTAACCTTTAAAATGACAAGTTGTAGAAATATCAAAGTGCACTTTTTTTCTAATAATCTGAGTTACACTGTGTGCTTTTTAACCAGACAATCTTTTTTTTTTTTTTTTTGGTATTTGATATTCTGTAAGCAGAGTCTTTTACTGTTCTGTGATCATCAGAGCTGCTCTGTCTCCTTGGACCTACCCTAGACTGCAGTGTGTTTGTATCTGCGTGTTTTTCACACTGAGGCTAATTCAGAATGACATTGTCCATTTATAGGGCAGTGTCTGGGGAACAAGGAACGAGCTGTTATTCTTCCAAATGGGAACAAACGGCATTAATGGTCATCACTGTAACACTCCTTAAAAATCTTTCATTTCAGCTGAAAAAATCAAATTGCGGGAGAAGCTTAGGAGGACTTTTGTGTTCCTGGTTGTGGTCTATGATAGGTCCTATCACTTTTTCTGTGGAGATAAACTGTAATTACTTAATCTGCTTTAACATTCCTCATTCCTCTTTTTCCTGACTCTGTCTAGTTCTTTCCATTCTTCTTTCTCTTTACAGACGTTTATCTTTCAGTCTACCAGACAGGACAGGTAGACACAGGTACTGATAAATTTACAACCAAGTACTGTAACCTTAACTGAAGTTGACTCCCCCTCGGTCTCTCCACACGGCCCTCCATGTAATAATAAACCGATGTCACTAACACACAGTAGGAATCTTTCACGGCAAACCCAAAAATGGCATCACTTTTTCCTCTGAATGTACAGGGGTCGGACCAGTTAAAAACCTGACAATGTTATGCAGAGTTTGCTGTTTAGTATTTTTGATGACGCAACATTTAGAGAAGTCATTATTACTTATGACGTAAGTAATAATTTTGTCATGTAAATTCCATGTATTGTGAGGTCATTTTGTTCAGCCCCTGTCATTCAAACACATATTGATCTGTCAGGCCAGACATTTTTCTTAAACTGTCTCGTCATTTCTTTGGTTTCTATCACCGTGTCAGAATTCATCTTTCACCACCAGTGAATTCATTAAAGAGATTTTTCACTTTCTGCTGTTACAGTTATATTTAATTATCCCAATCTAAAGTGCTGCTTCTTCTAAAACACAATTTGTCTGAAAGCAGCAGTTTAAAACTTTTACACCTTTGTCCTGTGTTTGAAATAATAACAGGTGATAGGTTGGTATTAACAGTTGGTATATCTGGGATGTATTTTAACAGGATAATAAGGCCAACATTTAAAGTTAATAAAGAAGGAAAAATAATGCAACAATATGTTAAAATGCAAACAATAAAAGATTACAATAGCGCAATATCCTGATATAAAATGTAAATATGGTGACATAAATGGGTAATAACCTGATAATAATGAAGTAATATAGCTTAATGTTGTTACTAGCTACACTTCTGTGTATTATCTTATATCAGAGTTTCCTAAATTTTAACAAAACGATTACCAATCAGTTCATAGTCTGCCTTCTCTGTGAACTGTGAACAAAAAAAAAAGCATAGATATACATAACTGAATGTTCCTGATAGTCATTGATGGCGCTTTTTGCATCACATTACTATATTTCATGAACAGATAAACCAGCAATTTTGAAGAGATATATATATATAAATCCTTACATTGTTTTATGTACATGTAAATCTCATGTGTCAGTGTCAATAAAAAATTACACACATCAGAAAAGCTGTAAAAAGGAAAATAAAAAAATGCATCCATAGTGGATTAACCAGCCTCTCAACACGGCTCCTGCTCCGCAACTACAGCCAAGTTTTCCGACAGGGAAAAAATGTGTTTTATTAAATAAACTGAACCCTCGCAGTTGAGTGAGCTGTCAGACAGACCTGTCAATCAAAGCCCAACATAGAAGCCATCAGCGCCTTCAATTTGACCTGAGACCTGATCAATAGAGCAGTAATCTAAAGACGCACCACTAGAACGCAGCGTGTCAGAGAGTCCAAATAAAACAGATGAGACTGAAATGACTCCTGGGAAGGAAATGATCGACTTTGTTTTTTCAGACAGAAGTTCTATCTAAGCCTACGGGCGCTAGGACTTTTTGGAGCCAACCCCAGTGGCCATCAGTTGTCTTACAACTTTAGGAAACCTGCTCGTTGACTTACACTAAATTGAATAGTTGTATTTCACTGCTATCTTTAAATGGATTTCCTCATTATCTCTCTGTTTTAGGCCACTTATTATCCTATTTCATAAATTGCCCAGACATAACCAGCAATAAATAAAATAATGAAATAGCATCACTTAATTATTATATCTATTACTGTCAAAAGTATTACTCCACTATCACTAATGTTATTATTGTGCTGTGCTGTAACTGTGTTCAGCACGAGGCATATGTCTATTTTTGTACATATTAGTTACTCAGCATTCAATTAAAAACATAATGGACCGGCACAGTATGTCTCCACTGTCCCCACTGTGAAGCAAAAAATATCTGGAGCCTGACTCGTGAATACTGAGCCCATGTGCTGGATCAGCATTCCTCTCAGTTAATGCCCCGGTCATCTTCCGTCTAACACAAGTCTCCTTGATTCTCAGCAGACGGAGGAATTCCCATAAGACAAACCGTCCATTGAGATCGCCTTGCGAAAAACATCTACATTCCGGACATACTCTGTGTCGTATCACCCGACGTTTTACGAGGCGACTCTTTTGTGAATTTGTTCCTAATCAACGCAAAGGGCTTAGAGTCGTCTGTGTTTTCCAGCCTTTTGGTCATTTTTGGGTTTGTTTGCTAAAGATTCTTTTGGGGGGGGGGGATCTCTAACCACAGTGATTCTCAAACGTCTGCTCCTACTTTGAAGATCACAGACTAAATTACTTGATGCTTCTCGTGCTGACGCTAAAATGCTCTTAAGCGGTTTGACACTGAGATTCACTGTGTTAGAGTGATACGTCTCCTCAGTTCCTCAGAACAGATGTCCCATTGTAGTTCAGCACTAGGCTTACAACCTCCTCATGTCATCAGTAGCATCAGCAACACCATAGACCTGCTAGAGTAATTGTCCAGTCATTTTAGTCTTACTACTTACAAGTATTCATTCAGGCAGAAAAATGTTAGCTACACCACTGTGTAGGTTTGGTGTTTTGGTTCCAGAAGTATTTCAACCTCACTGGAGGTACAGTATCACCTGTATTACAATGGCTCAAGCTTATATTATGTTGACATGTTCTTAACTTTAATTTGACACACACATTCTTTACATACCTATCTCTCCACACATCCATTTATGTCTTCATACCCAAATCCATTTTTCTGCTCTACACGATTTTCTCCTTGCATTTTGACCCTTATCGGTCCTCAAGAGTCCGGTGGGTTCACCTCTGCAAGCATTGCTGCCTTTGTCCATCGATTGAATGTCCAGTTACTGCTCAGTATATCAGACTTAGTAAATGGTCTAGTACAGTATGTCCTCACAGTTGATTCATAATTGGCTCTGGTTGTGATGTAAATCATTATAGAACCAAATAATGCATGTGCATATGACGCTCTGAAGGCATCTGAATGTACATTTGCACATGTTGTCTGTCTTAGTAGCTGTCAGTGCTTTTGCATTTTGTCAGCAGTTGACTGTTTTTGTCCACTAGTGACTCTGTTTAGCTCTGTGTCGTGTACCTGTGCGTGTCCAGTGCTCACGTCCAGTGTGTCGTCATGTAGCATGTTATTGATTCGCTGTTTTGTATCTTATCAACCCTCTTGTGTGTGTGTTTGTGTGTGTTTTGTGTGTGTGCGTATAGGCCGGTATTGCAGGAGCGCCTGCTCGTGCCGTATCAGCTGTAAAGAACATGAATCTCCCGGAAATGCCCAGAAACATCAACATTGGTGACATCAGCATAAAAGTGCCAAACTTACCCTCCTTCAAATAATGGCAGCGAGATCCCCAGTCTGCAGATGTCAGCCAGTGTTTACAGTGATGCAATCTGTTTACCAAAACCTCAAATAAATAACTTTTATCAAAAGTATACTTCTTGAAGGTACTGTGTGATCTAAAACTCCTTTTTTTTGGTGTTATTTTTTTGTTTCTCCTCTTATTAAAAAAAAGAGTGTTTTACATGTTGTTTTCTGTTTCAAAGAGAAATGAAGTATTTATTTTATCAGTGGTACATTCCTGCTGCCTCGCTGAGGCCGGCCTTTAATGTTCAGCTGCTGCAGTACAGATCTGTGACAGTTTGTACCTGAAAAAATTTTGCTTACTGAAGTGTTTACCGAAACGTTTGTGAAATGAAAGCTCAGCAGGTAGTGAAGTCTGCGTTCAGTGATTTTGGTTTGGTTTTTCCAGATCAGAGAAATCAATCCTAGGTCATGAGGTAAATGAAGTAATTTCAAATACTAAATTACATCATCTGCTCGAGTATTGAAGTCATATATAACAGCTTGTTTGTAAAATCAGTACAAACAAATATTATATAATAGATATGCTGTGTGATGGAAATATGGATGTGTATGCTGAAATTATTCTTTTGTTTTCTTACTTGTCTACACAAAATATTTTTAAATGATTTATCATGTCTTATCAAATAAGTCTCTCACATTCAATCTCTGCATGAGTTTATTTTCTCTCCTTTTACAGCATAATAAACTATTGAAATTCAATCTCTGTGTCTTTTAATATTTTTATTGTCATCAAATTGTTTTCAGAAAAGGGACTGTGAATAGTGCTTCTCTTGATACATCTGGATAGTTTATTAATGAAATGGCAAAAGTTGTACAATTCACTTTGAAGAGCTTGATTAATGACATTGCGTGCAGCAGAACTAGTGACATGTCACCATTTTTTTGAAAGAGCTATTGCAATGCAGTATATTATGAGACTGATTAGTGGTTTGTTTTAATAAACCCATGTGAATGCAGGGGTTTTGCCACCATTAAGAAGCTGGCAGCACCTCAGCCAAAGTCATGTAAAATCAACATGAAGAGCATAAAGTTAAATGAGGTTTCCAAAATGTTTGTATACAGTTATATGGTATACTAATAATTGTAAACCATAACTAGAAAAGCATTCAGAGAGCGCAGACCCCCACCAAGGCAGCTCAGTTCCCTACCATGCTGCTGTAACATATAATACCCTTGAAGTGGGTTACCTAGCAACAGATAAACAGTTCATTCTGGATCCAGACGATGAACTGGATCACCCCCAAAATCTACTCACTTGCTCCTTGTCCCATTTCAGACATTTCCTGAAAATGTCATTAAAATCCGTCCATAACTTTTTGTGGGGCCATATCACAAAAAATATATATTCTTTCTGGATCCAGACGATGATCTGGATCACCTCCAAAATCGACTCACCTGTTCCTTGTCCCCTTTCGGACATTTCCTGGAAATTTCATTAAAATCCGTCCATAGCTTTTTGAGTTATGTCTTGCACAAACAGACAGACAAGCAAACCTTGGTGATTATATTATCCTCCTTGGCGGAGGTAATAATATAACAGTTATGTTAAATTATATAGTCAAAGGTCTTACGCTACCCTCAGCTTTGCTGTTTTTGTAGGATTTAAATGGAGAAATAAAAGAACAAATGAACAATATGGGCTCTAAAGTTTAAGTCACTATTTAGTGTGACCTCTGACCCCATGACAAGAAGCAGCATAAACGAAAACATCTAACGTGTTGAATGAAACCTGGTATAAAACATAAGAAAATGAATGCAACAAATCTCATATTGTCTGAACAAAAGAGTTAAAAACATGTTAATTGCAAAAGGAGGTCACACTAAATACTTTGGTTTATAGAAGCTGTTCTTTTCCCTGAAAAGTTTGGTTTTACAGCTGTGCATACTTCACATATATTTAGATTGTTTCTTAATACTGAGACTGAGAAATGTGAATGTGTGGTCATTTATAAATAAACCAACAAACTTAATGTTGACCTAAGACTTTTGCACAGTACTGTATATTTTGAATGAAAAAACTAACATATTTTTGGCTCAAGTCATAATAAATATAGAAAAAAGCTGGAACCCAGACCCGCTACCTAAGCCTTCTGAAAACCAGTGAAAACCCTGCAAATAAATTTATTGATGTATAACATATTTGTCATTTGCCACTGTGATGTATATAAGATATAATCTACTAATAAATTAAGTTTTTTGGTGATCATTTGACTGCTCAGTCATACAAATGGTCTGCAGTAAATATGGAAACTGAACCAAATAGCTACAATCTTCACTATTTAACCTTTTCCAAACATTTGACCCATCCTAACTGCAGACCCAACAAATCATTTTAATTTTTAACATCAAATTAATTAGATAAAGACAACAGCCCAAAACGATGTTAAGTTACTCATATTTATTACTACAGTATTACCATAATAAGGCTAAAACTGACTTTTTTTTCAACATATGTCACTTGTTAGTGATTGATTGAAACACTTAATAGTAAACGATGTTAAGTTACTCATATTTATTACTACAGTATTACCATAAAAAGGCTAAAACTGACTTTATTTTTTTCAACATATGTCACTTGTTAGTGATTGATTGAAATACTTAATAGTAATAAACTAGTTCTTACCAGTTAGTTTATATTATGATTTACTTTCATAAGGTACTAGTATGTTTCCAGTTATCATGTAAATAGTAAATTCATGCCTCTGGCAGCCTTTTCCGATTTAAGAGCGCTTTTGTTGAGCGCTCTGTTTGTCCATCGCCTTTTCCGTAGTTAATTCTGATATATTCGAGTCATGTGCGCAGCTTTTGCGCAAGAGAATTCATGATGCACAGTTTGAATGAGACCATTGTGCTAAAATTATAATTAGATGTACAATATGTCTTTCTGTGCTTTTTAATGTTTAATGTATTCTGTGGCTTATACTGAATTCAATACATACATTACATTTAGTAGACATACAGCTTGCAGTTCTGGGTATGCGCTCTGCTGCGCAGCTTTAACTATCACGTGATCGCCTTGTGACAACAGGAAGTGATAAACAGAACAGTGAGG
>JAPQRQ010000028.1:26624150-26647110 GCA_037367365.1 Apogon talboti
GTGTGTGTGTGTGTGCTTGCATGTGTGTGCAGGTGTGTGTGTGTGTGTGTGTGTGTGTGCTTGCGTGTGTGTGCAGGTGTGTGTGTGTGCAGGTGTGTGTGAGTGTACCTTCTGTTTGGCTGCTGGATTGTGTAGCAAAAACACTTCTCCTTTCTGCTTAGTTTCATGTTCCGGTGTGGTTTATTCCTCATTTTATGACTGTTTAAGTTCTTTTGCTGAGGCATAAAAGGCTGCAGGATGTGATTCGCAAAGTTCAAGAAGAAGGAAAACTTCATGAAAACAGGCTAAATGATCAGGTTTGTAGGTGTTTGCTCCTGCTGTAAAATTGCCAAAAAGTTGCACAATTGCCAACAATAGGCTCCAATAACCACGAGTGGAAGCAAGTATAGAAGGCTTTCCAAACAGGGGAAGTACTTAATACTAGTACTAATACACATGTCCTGCATCTAATAGTATAATGCTTGTCTTGTTTTGTTAACTGATGGTTACTAACAATTATTTTCATTTTTGACTTATCTGTAGGTTATTTTCTCAGCTGGTTTTTAACAATGGTAAGAAATATGACAATAAATGTTTCTAAGATATATTGTTTGGTAAAGTCATAGAGGTATGAAGAAACCAGTTAGTTATTTACATATAACAAGCAGAAATCAGAATGAAAAAAAAACTCTGACCAATCCATTGATTATCGAAACAGTTACCAATTAATTTAATACCTGACAGATAATCAATGAAAGGATTGATTGTTGCAGGTTTTCTGAAAATAAGTCTTAAGAGGATAATCATTCATTTATGCTGCAGAAAATTACAGATGCTCTATATCTTCCAAAGACTGGGTCATGACCCATCAGTGGGTCTCAGGAGATTTTATTGGGGTCGACAAAGAAATTTGCATTTCAAGGCCTTCAAAAAACATGTCAACAACAAGCAGGAGAGCAAAAAACAGAGGGTGTTACCTCTGCTTATCTGCATTCATTTGGCCTCATTTATAAAGTATTTGACCTGAGAAAATGTTTTCAATAAAAACATTTTTTTTATTAACCTATTCAACATAATCTTATAAGGCCATGTGGTAATGGCGCTTAAAATGGCTGCAGAGGCATTTAAGCACAAATTTGGTTGTGGTTTTACATATAAAGGGGGTTGCAGTGGTCTATTAATTAATTTCAAGTGGGTCCACAGAAAAAAAAAGGTTTCTGTATAAAGAATATCAAGATGTCAGCGTCAGACACAGATGGAATAAAAATATTTCCAGTGAGTGAATGTCCTCAAAGTTGCAAACTCAGTCTTTATTGTCTGAAAATGCAGAGTATTGACAAATCATTTAGGACAGTGTCATTCTTACTACAGTGTTATAAATAAAAGTTGATCCAATTGCAACAGTTTGTTATTCTCACATGTTGTGTAATGTATTGGCTATAGGCTTTAAAACGACTCAGACAGACAACTATCGGTCTACAGTCTTATGTGCTTGCACTCTTTTCCTGCAAATGATGAAGAAAATGGGCAGTGATGGGCTCGGGCACAGTGAGCACACGGGTAGAGAGGGACTGGCTCACTATCGTTATGTGATTTACATCCGTGAATCTCAACATGATCATTTTCACTCGGTGTTTTTACTTTTCCATTTGTATTGGAAACACGCAGGTAGTCGTCCTGATGTCACTTTGATGAGCTTGTGTGTGTGTCGCTCCTGCTGTGCCTCTGTTCTGTGGCTTTACGGTGAACCGCCGCCCTGTCGTCTGAGGGTAGAATGACATTTATAATACAGAGCATCCACTTGCGAGCAGCCACTACTGATTTCAATATTTATTGCGGACATGCCAGGCTGCAGAGGCACTGAGTAAGAGCTAGTGAGCTAACGCTGCATCTGCTCGCTGGGTCTGGCTTCAAAAGGATATCTTTGGCTGACAGCTTCAGACCGACTCGATGAGAATTGATAAACCAGAGCCTTTTTTTCAGTTTCAAACCACAAAAGGGAAAAATGTACTCTAGCCTTAAAACAAACCTCCAGACAGATTTTTCTTATGTTTCTCCTGTGACTAACAAACAATCAAACCTGTGTATCTGTGTTAGGACAAATGTCTCACAGATGGGAATCTCCCTGTTTACTTATCAGGACATGAATGTTCTTAGGACAGATGGAGCCTTAATTTACTGGATTGATATTGAACTTGACGTAATATTTCCTGCTGTCCCACCTCTAAAAATGATTTAAACACATTGTCAGTTGATAGACAGAATACTAATGTCTTTTATTATAATCTTATATTTGTCAAGCACTGACAGTGAATATTTACTGTATCTACCTTTTTACCTATTTTTATTGAATTACTAAACTATATTTTGAGTATATTTCTGATTACAACTTTCCAAAATTTCAAGACATCACCAAAGGCTTACGGACAGGTTTCTTTTATGTATAATTTAAAAATGTGTAAATGTTTGGTCTTAAAATGGATTATGAAGTTAGGTTTACTTTTATAAAGTTGTGTTAACATCAACTTCGTCTTTACATGTGTTTCTTTAAAAAAACCCAGAATGATCTTGATGAAACAAAACAAAACAAAAAATCCAAAGTGGAATAAACACTTACTGAAATGAGAAACCTCACCAGAAAGGCTATGTGTAGTAGGGTGATGCAGCTTCTCCTTAAACAAACAACCTAAACTATGTTCACAAGTATTAAATTAACATTATATGTGTCAACATTATTAACTAATGCAAGCAAGCTAATATGGTAAGTGCAAATTTGATAAGATCTATTACTGGAAGAGTAAACCTTGTGCAAGAAAATGCTCCAATGAGGAGCTCAAGCCCTGTTTGTATTGGACTAATATAACCTGTGGGCATTCCATGATTTGGAAATGAATCTTTAATATCTTTGTTTTATGTTACAAGTTCACTTGGAATAAGAATAGTCTGTTTTGGGGTTTTTTTTTTACCTGAATTTACAGACATTATGCCCGGTTTCTGATGGCAAGTGGAAAATGTTCCTAACCGTAGCTGCGTGTTGACAACCTCATCATTTTTTAAAGAAGTTATTTAAGATCGCAACAAGACCCTCCTGAATTTGCTCACAAAACACATGTAAAACTTTCCTTTATCATCCCCATTGCAGCCTCCATCATCCTCAACCAGGAATGAGACTGAATAAATACGTAGAGGAAACAAAAAAGTGTTCCAAATCCCATCAAATCACAGAGACGTCATTTTGCGCCAGACTAAGATTATCACACGACCTCTGTATTTACTGCAATAGGTCAGTCATTTACTTTACAAGTCACGGATATGATAGATTCACACAGGATTATGATCACAGATGAGCTCCGCAATTATTAATATTTACCAGAGGTCTTTAGGTAGTATTAGTCCCGTATAAATAAGGCTTTTTTGGAATCAGAAAAGCCTACAGTCACTGCCAAGGCTAATTTCTGCCGCCTTGATTGTGACATAGGTCTTAAAGTCTATCGATGAGGGTCTTAAAGAGTCTTAAATATAAGTTTCTGTAGAAATCCTAATGGAGAGTACATCTTTTCTGACATTTTAGCAATCAGCTGATGAGCAAACAGTCTTTGGTGTCGTTTCGCAATGACCCCTGATTCAGAGACCAGTACATCTGTCCTCTGACTAATATAGTGTGTTATTGTACCATCTGCCCTTATTGTTATATCAAGTATCAAACATCCTTCCTGCAGGCCTCCTATGTACACTACTTTCTCCACATAAAAATAACAAATAAAAACAGAAGCACAGTTTGTCAGTTGTTAATATAATGGACGAATAGATTGGTAACTTCATTGTAACGTGTTCCTGTTAGATATGATTTCTGGGTAGGTCATTATGTATTCAGTCTGTGGTTTAAATAAAAGCTCCAGCTGTATCTCATTTCAGTATTTTTCACTGGATGAGTGTGTGTAAGCATCACAGAAACCCTGCTGTTAATTGCTCTCATTCATACACAAGTGCTTCTGAGTTGTCAGAAATCAAATTTTTGCGCCAGAATTGAATGTAGCAGCTTCTTTCACTCTTTTAACAATTTCATTTCTCTTTCTTAACACATTCATCACCTCTTTTATCTCCATATTGATTCCAGAACTAAATACCATAATGCAGCTCTTCTTTTATTGTGTTTGTGACTTATTCATGAATCTTCCTATTGTTGTTTGATTTTTTTTTTTCTGTGTGTGTGTGTCAAGTCCTCCCCAGCTAGCTCTGAATTATAAGCCAACTAAATCTAGTTTGTGGAAACCTGCTTGTTTTTGTTATCAAAGCATCAGACATGAAAGACTTCTCTTCTTGTGATACTAATTTATTTTTTCTGTTCTGGCTTACAGCAGCAGTGCTGTAATCACGAAGGAACGAGCGCTCTTTGTTTGAAAGCAAACAACACACATATATGCCCGTTCGCACGCAGACACGCTCGTGTGCACGCATCGGGCCCTCCGTGGTGAGGGCTGTGACTTTATTTATTAACACCGTGTGATGAGGAATGCAATTAAACATCCCATTTTGACTTCTGCGAGGAGGTGCTGTGATCAGAGCCTCCCCGAACATCCCCGCCTCACGTGTGTCTGTCATCACAAACAGCGGGCCAAACTTTGAACGCAACTCAAAGCTCTCCTCAGGAGTTACGTAAATCCCGGTTCTTGCCTCCCACATGCTCCTGTCATGTCAGGCAAACAAACAACACTTTCAGAGGAGATCTCAGCCTTTGCATTTATCATCGGAGGGGATTACATGGTCTGATCAATATATTGGAGAGCCCTGATGTAAACGCTACCACGTTGAAATCCTTCACACCAACCACCCACCAGCCAGCGAGGACAAAGGCAGCTTTGTCTCAATCTCTACTTGCCTTGCTCTACATGTCCCAAGATGCTTTGTTGCATTGTGTGCACATCTTTTTAAGGGTCTCTCTTTTCTCTCTCCGTCTCCCTCCGTCTCTTTCTCCATCTCTCCCTCGCCCTCCCCCTTTCCCACTGGTGATTTGTTTTTCTCCTGTGGGATTTGGGATCCCATTCATTGGGCGACCATTGTTCGGCTCTTATCCATTCCAGAGGACGGGCCCCGAGCGGCAGAATGGGCGACTGTGGGCGCTCTACCACTCCTCGCCCACCCCGCTCCTCGCTCCTTTGCCACACGATGATGTCATGGCTTTTATTTGCTCCGGGGGTACCCATTGATTCCCTCTCCCCATTACACACACTCTATATCTCTCTCGCTCTCTCTCTCTTCCACCCACCACCCCAACCTCCACTCCTGTTTTCCTCAGCCAGTCCCTTTTCCCAGATTCTTTTGCCTCTCAAAAGGCGCCTGGGGGATTTGAGGATGTTTGGATGTTGTTTAGCACACCCACGGTACACGCTTGACACCCAGATAGGGAAGCCATCAACCCCGCAAATCCAACTGAAACTCCTATTTAAATCTCACAGATTTAACATCCCTTTTATTCTCCCATCTCCTTCTCTTGTGATCAGCTTTTATTTCTTTCTGGTTATTCAACCCTGTTTTGTTTCTCACCCAGTTTTTGAAGTAATCATTAATCCTCTGATAATGTGGTGCCGTTTTGCCATAGCCGGTAGGGATGGTAAAAGAGTACTTAAGACTGAGATTTTCAGATGTGCATGTTTTTTTTTTCCTCTTCTTCGTCTAGGACTTTATTTTAAAGAGGCTGCTGTGCCTCTTGGCTGAACTACGCCGGGGTGAGAAATCTTTTTCAGTTTAAACAAGACGTACTGATTGCAGAAGCACAGAGCCAAATCTCATCCATTCATTCCAGTCAAAGTTGGTTGATAGACACACACGAGGGGAAAAGGGCTGAGGTTTTTATTCAAACAGCAAATATTTGTAATATTATACATATTTCATCACATCCATAGCAGGTTTTTGATGTTAATTTTACACGTTGGGATTGTTTTATGCATCTCTTTTGTGATGAATTGTGTCTATGCATGTTTTTCTTTGTCCACTCACCCCATACTTTGACAGGATATAAAGAAAATGAAAGGATATGAGCTGTTGCCCTCTTTCCTTCCTAGAAATAATGATTATAATGAGTGGGTTGAAGCCTGTCGCTGTTGTCATCCTCCGTGCAATGATAGGGCAAACACAGAGGGCTTCCTCCACCTGTACCAGCGACTAATGTCTAACACAACACACAGCCGCTTTGATGTTTGGTTGAAGGTTTTTGATGAAAGGTTAAGTGTTGCTGCAGAAAACAGGCTGGTTTAAGAGCGGTGTCACCTGGATTTCTCTTAGCTAGAGGTTTAGTATACTACAAACTTTTTTTTAAGTTAAAAAACAGCTCAGTGGAGTAGATGTATTATATATTGATCAGCAGTAATAACATATTAGTGGTATCTTTCACTGGGTTTGATAAATTAGGCAGCAAGTGACAATTTAGTCCTCGAAACTGACGTGTTTAGAGGGCAGCAAAATGAGCAACAAAAGGAACTGAATGACTTTGACCAGGTCCGTGTTGTAACGATGGTGACTGGGTCAGAGCATCCCCACAACTGTAGGTCTTGTTGTTTGTTCCTGGTCTGCAGTGGTTAGTACCGACTACAAATGGACTAAAGAAGGACATCCCAATCTCAGGACAGTTGAGGATCTGTGGGAGGTGTTGGACAAATAAATCTGATCCAGTGGAGACCCCACCTCTATATTTCCAGGACTTCAGGGATCTGCTGCTAATGTCTTGGTCCAGATACCACACACACCTTCAGAGGTCTGGTGGAGTCCAGGCCTCTGGTCAGAGCTGGTTTTGTGGAAAAAGGGGAACTTACACAATATTAGACAGGAAGTAATAATGTTATGATCTCATAGATGATTGATCGGTTCAGATCCGGTTGTTCTTTGGATACTTTTGGTAGGTACGAACCACTTTACATTAGGAATGTGCAGCAAGATATGGAGATGCTCTGACCCAGTGGTGTGACATCACAGTTTGCCCTTTGTCAGAGTTGATCATTTCCCTACTCTTGCTCATGTTGCTGGTTCCAACACATTGGCTTCGAGGGCTAAATGTTCATTTTCTGCCTAATATAACCCACCCACTGACAGGACCTATTGTATTGAGATAATCAAAATTAGTACCACTTTGCCTGTCTTTGCTCACATTTTTACAGCATTTTTAAACACACCTTTAGCATTTATGTTAGAATCAGTAAATATCCAATAACTAACTTCACATTAAACAAGTGCAACATTTCCAAACTTATGTTTTATATTTTGATGTTGACATTTATGGGAAATGATTCCAACAGTATTAACATTAACAGATTTGCTCAGTTGTATTCAGTGTAAGAACCTGCTCCGTATGGTTCTCTGTTCATGGTGTCATATTGTTACTACAACTGTTACTTGCCGCTGTTTTATTGGAATTAAATAACATAATGTGAACTGACATTGCTAAACGTAATGCATTCAAATAAAACTTTTATACTGTACATGCATATTTTCATTGTCAACAGTGGTGAAAGCATCTCCAATGGATGTTCCTATTCTCCATCTCAACATCATCCATCTACTACTTTGATCATTTTTTAGACTCCAGGTGGCAAAAAATAGATACTCTTTTGTATCTCTTTTTTTAATACCCTGCAGAAAGATTTGTTTTGTTCTTGTAATAATTCTGTTCTGTGGTGCGTCACAGATACACAGATATATACAGTAGATATTTCTATTGAAAAGATGCCACTCTCTATATTATAAGTAGTTGTAGTGTGAAAGGCCTTTTTGAATAATAGTCAGTTCTGATGGAAAAAGTAGTTTTGGGCAGTGATATAGAAACTTGATGATACAGCACAGTGAACTGAACCATGAGGCTTTGTACAGATTTAGCCTCTGTCCCAAACTTAGTGCTCTATCTACAGTAGTGCACATCAGTATGATCCAAGTTAAATCACAATAAAACTCAATAAAACTCAATAAAAGTTACATTATTATAGTTTGTTGTGGATGGCACTGTGTTGTGTCTGATTTGCGATAAAATGTTTTTGCATTATTGAAAGGTTATTTGATGACCTCTTTCAGGCTGTACTGTAACGTGTATCTAACTCTTCCTGGCTCTCATTCTGTCCCTCTCTCACACACACATTTTAGTCCTCCCCCTCTCTCTCCTTGTCTATGAAAGCAACAGTGTCTACATACCACGGGGGCACAGGCCGGCTGCCTTGGCAATCCTCGAGCTCTGCCACATCGTGGAAAAAAATGGGCCTTACAGTCATGAATATAGCAGCCGTTACTTGTCTTGTTCAAACCACCCTTTTTGTCTCTCTCACACACGCACGCATGAACACACACTGCTCAGTTGCTCGTGACCCCCTGCTCCAACCTCGTGCCAACCTAATACATTAAACTGCGTACTGTTTCAAAATGGAGGCCCTGGCTCACGGGGTTGAGTGCGAATTATCTCCGAACCTGGCACCGTCATGGTTAGTCAGGGCTCACACTACAAGCTGCTGGCTAGCTTCAGCTTCTATTTCAGCGCACACTTAGAAGATTAGGGCGAATATCCTTTGACACAGCTGTTTTAGATGCGTCCTCATGTTGTACTAAGCATATTCAGAAGTGAACATGTAGTTTCAAAGAGGCAACCACAAACCTAAATGACCATCTATAAATTTAGTTCATTGTCTTCCATACATCACAAATACAACGTGGTTGCTTTTCAATTAGATCATCAATTCCCAGTGCTGTTGGAAGCTAAACCGAGTTTATGAGCTTGGCAGTAGAGGCTGGTACATGACATGGCACCTTCCCTCTTCCTCCGTACCAGGCAACGATAACTAGCTGCCACCACCATAATCATCTTGTTATGGCTCGCACACAGCTCATGTTCCTTGGCTTGTTTATCTTGGCATTGGAGCTGTTGAGTGCCTCCATTCTTGCTCTGGCTCTGCATCATAAAGCTTCCTGATTTACAGGCTCCTAAATGTTAGTCATAATTTTTTGCTTAAAAATTGCATCGCAGGGCATAGAATATGTGAAAATATGGTTACTTCCCCACCGATAGAAGGCGACAGTCTCTTATTTGATCAAAACGAGCGAGCTCCTCGTGAATGTTACTAAAATCTATGAGTTTTTACTGGGGACATTTTGTGTTTTTCATTATTTTCTGTCAAATACATAATGTCACAATGTCATATACTAGGTGAATCTAAAATGCTTGATTGCTCCTCAAAAAAGATGTTTCTGTCACCTTTACTTCTTTTTGGATCATTTGGTTCACAAATTGAAAGGCAGACTTAAATTGACTGCAGCTAAAGTCATTTACATATCTCTATAAGTATAATATAGTGATGATATCAATTAATTAAAGACCTGTGCACTAATCTGATCATTTCATTGTAGTGACGATGTCTGTATTTTGTCAGTTGCTTTACCGAAAGCCCCAAAAAGCAATTACAGGGAGTTAAAGGAAGAAAACAAACTTAATCCAGCTAAGACCCAGATGAAATGCAGCCTTGCCTGTTATGTGGTTCCTATAAAGCCCAGTTTTGTTGTCAATGCTGATCACTCAGGCAGTAAGAGCGTTTTAAAGATATTTCTGCTATTATTGTGGTCGCAGTACTTTGTGGAAAATTCTGTGCTAGAAACCCGTTTTTACATTTTTAAAGATTTATCGACATTGGTGTGTGCATGGCCTAAATTCAGTGGTTGAAAAGCTCGAGGGTTGAGCTCAAAGTCTTGTAAACATTAAGCCTTGGATAAATAGTCTGCAGAGGCAGAGCTCCCTCTGCCCACAGATAAACGGCTGGCTGTAGTCATTTCAGTTCGGTGGTGGACAGTTTTTAGGTGCTTAATGTGATTTGTCTTTTTTTTGATGTTTGCAGCCTTCATTTAGGAGGTGTAGGAAGTGTGAACAAACAACACAAAAGCACTGGCCTAGTTCCAAGACAGATACTATTAAAAATAATACACTGTACATGATTTGTTAGACCTAGAATCAGTGTATTTCTCTATTTTTATTGTATGCATTTTCTCTTTTCTCCCAGTTTGCTGTTTTTATTGGATAGCTAAGCAGTTTGTTTGCAGGACTGTATCTGTCCTGATCAGGTAACTTTTTGTGCTTTTTTTGGTTTTTAACCAATATTATTGTGACTTAAATTAGGTACTCGATCTGCTTTAACATCACTGTACAAACTTTCCTGCTCCACTGATGTTAATGTTAAGTGGGCTGAGCACCAGTGTAAATATGGTACTTCACAGAGAGTGTTGCATCATGGGTCATTTGTAGAATTAATGATGCCAGGCTAATGAGTGTACTTAAGTCCACTGATTCTTTAGAGTCTGTCAGCAGTAAAAGTCTCCTTTAACCTGCAGGAGTTTGCATAGTGTGGTTTAGTGTCACTGAGGAAATAAAATAATAATCATAATAATCCAGGCAGTCGAAAATGACAGCTGTCAGATGATGGTCTCAAATAGACAATGGTAAAAGTGTGAATTATGAGACAAAATGATTCTGAGAGCATTAAGGGTGAGGGGAGTTGACAGTAACACTACCTTACATTCAGGAACTGGCCATGGCTGCAGGGGTGGCTGTGATTCTTAGTTCCAAATTTATTGTGTGAGTTAGTGAGGTCACAATCCAGAAACAGTGACTAAAGAGGGTGGCCAGTTTTGTAGGTGATTTGATAACGATGCATCAGTTTAACTCATAACAAATTAGCACAGAACTAGATTACACATAGGCATGACATTATATATCAGGACCAGGAACAACATGGGTGAATATCTGGGCTGTTTTTAGTCCATCCAACATGAGATTAGAAAATTGTCTTCCCTACCACCTGCTCTCTGTTCTCGGCAGCGCCTCCACTGTGTGGAACTGTCACAGCCATGCCAGACACATTTGGGTTAAGACATGCTTTTTTGGTATTATATAATGGTGCAATTAACAGTAAATCAACAACCACAAACCTCGGTAAATCATGTTGTCAGAGTTTGCAGTTTGAAAGCGAAACTCCGACAAATACACATGTAATTAGGCCAGGTGCAAAAGTAACTGTGTCTATGCCTTTCCACTTATAACTTTGTGTTGCACCTCTTTTTGTGACTCTACTGTATTTTGTTGACACAAATGAGGGTGTGTGCGAGTGCAGAGCGTTAGTAAATCTCACCCTTGGACCCTTGGTAGTCTAATGACAACAATAAAAATACCATTACACTGCTTCAACCCTTTAGAATCCTATGGTACACTCTTTTATAATTTGCCTGTAACTATATCCTATGAGCAGAATTGTAGTTCAGATTGTGGTTTGTGACTCCACCCCAGAAGAGGGTCATGTGATCTTTTGGTCAGGTTGTCCAGCCCTAATTTGAGCATTACTGAATATAAGAATATAACTGAATGCAAGCATAGCATTATGCTGGCTCCGTGGTTTAAACATACACACTGTGTGACTGCAAAAACCCCAGTTTGTTTTTGGCATGGGTCCTTAAGGAGACGTTAGTGCTGATGTATCTGCTCATGTGGTGTGGAAGAAATACTGGTAAACAAAACATAAAAGTACTTGTGTTCAAAGTCTCTAAAACAGAAGAGCCTTTTTATGAACCGACAAAACTAGCAGTATTGATTTGTATTTGAAGTCTTATTGCATTTCTATGACAAACAAAACTGTATTTTTTCAGCACTGCATATAATATAACATTAATGCTACAGATGAGAATGATCAGTTATATCATTTTGCAGGTAAGAGCAGTTTGAAGTGCACAAACCCGTTAGCCTTCTTTCATAAGGCTTACATTGCTGTCTCTCATCTATTGTATACATGTGGTTTTGATTCTGAACCACGACTAAGATTTAACTCTGTGCACATTCACACTTTCTAATGTGCCGTCAAAACTTCTGTCTGTCTTCCTGAGCCTTTGTTGCTAATGTCTGAATTAAGGAGTGTGAATGAGAAGAGGAACATACTGTGTATGCAGTTGGTGAGGAAGCTATTTTTGGTGTCTCTAAAGGATGACTCACAGTGACATATGAATAGATAAGAAATGATCCTTCCATCAGCTATGAAAAGGCACTTTTACTGTTCCATCATTGCCTCATCCACACCATGTCTTTTTGTTGTTATCTTTCCATTTCTGCAATTGATCATTCTTCTTTTTGTAATTTTTGACATATCTTTTTTTGTCTCTCCTACCTTGCGCGCCCCCCCCCATTGTAATGAGCACACACCCCATCTGCTTGTCTCATTTGTTGTCATGGTAATTGGAGCAGGTATCATATTGATAGCTAAACCCCATGACGGTTTGTGTGTTTAGAGCATCACATATGTCACCTGCAATTAACAGTGCGTAGGTCTTTAATTACAGTTCATACATGTCTGTGTGAGGCTCACCGGAGCAGATGTGAGGTATACCCAAAGGAAGCATCCTAACATGCCTGTGTGATGAATACATTAAGAAGTAACCAGCCTCTCTTATTGGTATTATCAATCTTTTCTGATGTAATAGGCTGTCAAATTTGGTTAAACATTGAACGACAGATGAGGTCAACATTAAGCAGCTATAACTGTCAGAAAATATGATTTATGTTACATGTACAGTGTACTAAATGTATAACAATGAATTTTTCATAATTCCAATTTATGCGGGATCTGTATGTATTTAAAACATCTTGAATTTTCTTAAGTTGATGTTTATAAGACTTCAGAAGCCATTAGGTAATGTTTAACTTTTATTTTTGAAGTTTAAGTTGTCACAAACATTTATATAATTTAATTTACCTAATTAATTTCTCACACTCTTTTCACTTAAAGTTCATATTTGTGATATTTTAAAGCTTTAAAGCTACAGGAGCTGAAAGTCAGAGTTTGAAAATACACATTTTCTGTTGTCATCTTGGTCCAAATAAAAAGAATAAATGTAAATACAAAGGAACTAATGTCATTTCATGCTGTTATGGAAAATCCACTTTTCCACACCTCTGGAAACACAGAGTAGAGCAGTAGAGGCATGTCCAGGTGGCTTCTGACGGGCTATGATTAGCAATTGGTAATTATAGCTGTCAATCACATATTTAATCCTCATACCTGTAAGATTAACCAAAATCTGCATTATGAGATAGAATTTCTACAGCCTGAGGACTCAGGCAAGATGTAGATGTGGAAGTCTCCAATATGCTGAAAGGTAATTACGGAGGTTTGGCCCAGCGCCGCTAAAAAACTCTCAAGCACTGCAGCTTTAAACCTGTTTTCTTTGGCACAATATTGATTGATCTAAGACTCTCTAATAACCATATTTCTACATAAAATTGACTTCTGCACAGTATCACATACACTGCCCTTCTTAAAAAAAAGTGTCATACACAATATTTCATTGGACCGCTTTTAGTATTGATTATGGGATTTGTTTGCTTTGGTATTATTTATGCCACGTGATGCTTAGCAGTGCACAATAAATGTCACAACATGTGTGTCCACCTAGACTTAGATTATTTTTTCTCCAAGATCTCGTACTGATGGTGGAATGTGTCTATGTCATCAGAGAAGGAAAAAAAACCCACTGACGTCCAGCCCTGGTCATTCAGTATATTCAGGTCCAGCTGACCTCATTTTATGGGCACATAATATTACTGAACCGCCACCTGAACCAACCCCAGATCATAACACTGCCCCCGCAGGCTTGTACTGTAGGTACTAGGCATGATGGGTAATCACCTTATCCACTTCTCTTCCCATCCTGATGCACCCATCACTCTGGAACAGGATAAGTCTGGACTCATCAGACCACATGACCATTTTCATTGAAACATAATCCAATCTTTATGCTCTATATCAAACTGATAGTTGTTTAAGAAAACATTTTTTTGGCCAGACATTGTATATACTACCTACTTTTATATTTACCTGCCTTGCTTGAGTAAGAAAAAGATGAAAGATTTGTCCAACAATCAAATGTAAATGTGGTTATAAATGTAGTAAGGTCCTAGAAACATTTAATTTAACTGATACCTGTAGACACCCTTTAATGATGTGAAGATGAGAGAAAGCTACAAGCTGCCACTTCCCATTTGACAAAATCAAAGTGATTGATACAGTATTAGATGTGGTTTTATTGTTTGGCAAAAGACTTTCTGTAACTAAGATGATTTTTCTTTAGACAACAAAGCTCAACCACTTTGACATATTCAGCAATAGAACGTATCACACTGACTACCTACTTGAAAATTTCACAGGAAAGTCACAAAACTATGTGATTTAGCAAAGGCAAGCAGCGAGAAGTTAAAGTAATACTGAAACAGTTAGATTTTGGTCATGCGCTAGGAAGACAACTCTCAGGAGACAACAGTTATAAATCTTGCATCCCTCTTCTGAGAGTGATTGGAGCCGGAGTTTCTAAATATTGCACAATTGTCCTCGTAGTAAGCAGTGGGTGATTACAGGTGTGTGTCACAACAAAAGAAATATGGGATGGTGTTGAAAGAGCCTTTGTTTCAAGCGTAGACAGCAGACTGATTCATATTCAGCCTGTTTACATGTTTGCCTGTCTGTTTCCTGATAATGTGGGTCAGAGAAAATCCATCAAGGCGGAGAGAAAATAGTATCCCTTATTCCACACGTGGCCGTCAGCCTGCCTGCCTGTCAGTCTGTGGTTTTGTTTTTTTTTCTACAATCACAGCGTGTAATACCTCTTATTAGCTGCAGGTCCTAGCTGTATTCTGTTTGCAGCTTTAGCGACAGTGTCGGTTCCCCTGTAGCATGTCTGATGGGAGCCAAACAGTCTGTTCTTTGTTTAGAACCTGTGCTATGAATTATAGATACAGGAAGCTGCTCTAATATGTCATTTTGTTAAGCTTGGCACACACCCACACTTGAGAATATTAGACACAATGCTGTCACATGCATAAAAACAGGCGTACCGCAAAGCATACGTATTTGTGTAAATGTACGTAAGTTGAGTGTATTAAAATAGACAAATACACAACGTTTACATATGCGTACAGCTGTCACCGACACATGAGGTGGCACCCTGGGAAAACGCTTTTATTTGTTTATTTTTTTATCATGAATGCATTTCAGAGTCGCCCACAAGCATTCCAAATTCAGTACATACACCCCTGGAAATCTGTTCTGGTTTCATTTGTCTTTAGTTCTGTTGTCAGATCCAAACTCAACTCGAACACACACACACACATACACAAATAGAGTGTGGGCTTGTTACAGACAGTCACATCAGTACAAGCACAGGCACACATGCGTCATAATAATGAATGTACCATCTCCCTGTAACGATAATCATACTTTCTTGCTATGTACGTGTCATTGTATTTTTTTATCCTAAGTAAACAGAAAAGTTGCACAAAGTCACAGCAGTAGATATTCACTCATATTTTCACAAAGTCTGTAGTCTGCTTTGCTGCCCCATTGTCTTTTATTATCTCGCATATGTGGATGTATCACTGGAAGTTACAGAATGCATGTTGATCCTAAAAGGGAAATTCCCATCTCCTTTGCTCAAGTAGCAACCAACCGATTATCATCCTGGCCGAGCATCATATCTGAAATTCTGCAGTTTTTCAATTATTGCTATCTTTCTTTCCCAAATCCAATATCCGATCAAATCAATTTATTTCTGCTTTGACTCTGATGCTGCCGCCTCTGTCAGTCTACAGTCGCAGATACTCAGCTCTTTCACATTCATGTACTTTATCATACTTTGAGGAGCTATTTTGTTTATTTATTAAATTGTTCAGTGAACTTTATCAGAAATGCTGCTGGGAGCTTCCTCTACTTTTGGTCTTAAGATAATGCTGACAAGTTGTTTTTCAATTAATTAAACATGTGTTTAAAGGCACTTCATTAAAGTTTGGATAATAGTTTATGTTATTCTAAATTCTGACTGCAAACTTTGTGTTTTTTTTGGTTCCAAATATGAATTATCCTACTAATAATGCATAAAAATACACATTTGCTGACCCTGTCTTTAATCACAGTATCATCACTACAACTACATGCCTCAAGAATCATAATTATCCATGCTTTTAACAGTGCACACGTGTATTTGGAAGAGAAAAATTAAATCAGTGTCCAACATCGTTAGTCGAACATCTTTCATATTCACCTTTTTAGGTTGTCATTTTTTCAGCACTTCAGTTAATGTGTTTAGAATAATGTGATTAAAGTGTCTTAGGTCATCATTATGTGTGCTGTTTTTGCAAACTTATATAAATAATTATCACACATGTCTTCTGTATCAATACATAGCCAGGATATATTGAAATATATGTAGCATTACAAACAAAAGTGTTAAGAAAAAAAAAGCTTATATAAACCAAAGTCACAAGCACTTAGCGTGACATTTCTTTCCACTTAGCACGTCTTTAACCGTTTTGTTCAGACAATTTGAAATTTAATTACAAAATTTTCAAGTTTCATTGAACATGTCAGATGTTTTGTACGTCACTTCTGGACACGGGAAAAGGCATGACACCAAATTACGTCTTTAGCCTGTCAGAGTGTTTTTAGTACTGTCTGTTACTATCTCCTGTATTTTTTTTGTTATATCTGAAGAATTAAGAAAGAAAAATAAATATGTATGCTTATTTCAACTGCACAACAAAAAAAGGATAAAGGTGGCTTAAGGCTTTTGCGCCGTACTGTGCAGCCTTATTGTAATGTCATAAACAATACAAGTGTAACAAGACAGTATGTCATTTCTGCTGCTAGGAGTCTCTCAATCAAAGCAATAATAAAAGATCTAGTAGTAGCTGATGTTGTGAAGTAGCGTGGGATCATGGGAGACGTTTTCGCCACTGTTGCCAAAGAAAATCTATGTGACATGACTCTGACAGATGTGATGTCTACAAATGAGGTAATGAATTGTGATTATGTTGCAGAGGGTTATGAAATGGAACTATACTTATGAAAATTATAAAATAATAACATAGATGCTTGCAGAGCTTCGTAAACAGGATGTGACACCAGTGAAAGGCGACCTAATAAAGTGGAAAGACATTGAATAAAATATGCAGTTTTCAGAATGCGACGGTTGGAAAATGTCTAGAAAGTATATAACCTAGTTGGAGTTTTATTAGATATTTAAATGTGAAAATGTGTCATAATGTCATAAGTTCTACATTTAAGCAGCATCTCCAGCGAGGTTATTCCTCCTCTTTTGATCCAACATTGACAAGTCGAAACTGGATCAGCACATTGCGCCAAAGTTTGAACTCGGAGAAACTTAGACTCATCTCCACAACTCCATGATGTCAGCAGGTGTGAAATCTGGAACTCCTCCAAAGATAATAATTTCGGGAGAGATGATTAATGTGTCTGGAAAATCACCCAGGGGTGTTTTCAGAGAACACAGATACTGTACGTGTTTTGGTTGAGAACTGCGAAGACCAGTGCACAAACAAAAAGCAGCTGTGAGTGCGTTAACAGGACGTCTCAATCTTTTACAGCAAAAAAAAAAAAAAACAGAAACGGGCCTTCGTAGCTTCAAGTTTAACTCTGCATAATTTCTCTCTGTAATTTGGCAGCTGGCTGTTGTGCATGATCACGTTTATTTATTGGAGCCTGGTAGAGCAGTGCAAAAACAGATACATTCTTAAATTTAATGATGTTCTTTTTAATGTCTGTACAAATTGAGTAATGGGAAGTGTGGCTTACCGTGGCAGCAGTAATATTCTAAGGCCATTAGCACAGCCATGATCTGCTGCTGCAGTGCGACTGTTTTCTAAATGATATAGGAGGAGAGCCGGGAGAACAGAGGAGTAAGCATTTTTGTTATCATCTCCTTGTCAGATCCTCACAACCACAGCCCTCTATTACGCTGCTAATAATAGAGGCAGACTTTATCGCTTGGATCACTATCGCAGTAGGATAGAGAGGAAGAATGAAAGGGAGGCTGCTGTGCAATATTGACAAAACTCATATTGTGATTCCTCTTTTCAGAATATTGTAAGGAAGAAAGAGAAACAGACACACACACGGGCAAAGATGTTGTTGTAGAAAGTCCAAAAGCAAGTCGTTACAAATGTTTGATTGGCAGCCTAAAGGGGGGAAACATGGCTTTGATGAAGGGGATGGTGTGTTGCGTGTCGACGGTGTCTATCTGTGTACGTGCACATGAACGGGCTTTGTAGTTTTTTGGCTGAAATGTGTGTGGGTGTTAAAGGAAGGGGAGCCAGGTTCTCTCCTAGATTGAGCTGTTTCCAGTCGAGCCAGTTTTGGTGGAGATGGAGTTCAATCAAACAAGACTTTAAAAGAAGGAGTCGGATTGGAACGGGATGCTTTGCTGATTTAAGGTTCAATCCCTTCGCTATCTGGTTCAACCTTGATGGCAACGTCAGGGAGATAGGTAGAGATTATCTGGATGAAGATGTAGAAATGCGTCTGGCAAAAAACAAAGCCTGTGGGATGAGATACGGCTGTAGATGCACACCTTGTTTGTTGTGGTTTGCATAGTTTCTGCAGTTCTGAGCTGACGTCCGGATGTGAAAAAGGCAGGAGGCTCTTTGTTTAGCGACGTGAGAAGTTTCTTGATGTTCGGTCTATTTGTGGAGCCGAAAAGCTAATTTTGAGGCAACATATTTAGAAACTCAGGAACATATTATTTTTGTTTTCGGCTTTGTGTCAAACGCCTGCGTGATTTAAATTTAACATTTACGCCTCCGAGTCCACAGTGTGTTTGACATTTGTTTCCGCGCGCAGCAAAGTTTAACAAGAATTTAGGAGCCTATTTTTAATGGCTGGGATTATGCGGTGACGTTTCCTTGGGTTATTCTACAACTTTGATCACTTGCATGAGCCGTTTCTGTATTGTTTGGAGCAAAAAACTCCCACAGAACTTGTATCAGTGTTTGTACTTCTGCACTGTCAGAACAGTTGTACAGAGTCTGTGCAGGCTCAAGATATGAAGGCTTTGAACATGCAAATACGCACATACACACATGAATACGCACATCCAAAATCTGTCTGTCTTTGGTACTTTCTGAGGCGCACTCATAAACACACACTGTCCATCTCACTTTTCCTTTGCCAAACATACATATCCATGCGTACACACACACACACGCCACACAGAAACTGATACAGCCTCCTTTGGTCATATATTCTCTTTGCTGTGTCAGAGTGCCAGCTCACTTCCTTCTCTTTGAGTGCACTGTGTGTAGGTGAATTCATCTTAGCATATATATGTGTTTGCAGATGAAGCGCGGTCATATTAAGTGTGCATACATGAACACCTAAGAGTGCTGTTCTTCAGAATGCGTGCCCGTCTGATTGCCACCCATGTATTTAAGCATGTATTTCAGAAAGTTGTCTTGTCAGTTATAAATAATAGAGAGAGCTGAATCTGAAAGTAAAAGCAGTCAGACTGTGACAGTTACGTCTTTGATGGTTTGGTCTTTTATACACTGAAAACCAATTAGATGGGTCAGGGGCCTGGGGAGCATGACAGAACTGTCATCAGCAGCATCAGTCAGAACTCGGGGACAGCTAACACACACTGTATTCCTCAAACACGCTCATATATGAAAGGCTACCATGCACACATTCAGGAACTACAACAGTTAACATTTGGGTTAGCTCAGTATCTGTGTATACATCTCCATTAAGCTGCCAAACGACTTGTTAGCAAGCTTTTGAAATGGAAGGAAAAAAGCAAAATGCAAATTAGATTTCAGTTGTGTTGAATCCCAATTGTGTGAATAAATAAAAAAAATCTAAAAAACTCAAGCAAGGCATTCAAGAATCAGGAAATGTGCTTTATGTCCTTTATGTTTTGCTTATGCTCTCATTTAAAAGTCATGAGTTTGATTTGTGTTCATGGGCGGCACCCGATAGAATGTTCAGATATTTTTTTCAGACTGTTGCAGCTCATGAAACTGTCAGAAGTTGGTCTTGAATTCTATGCAGTGACACTGAAATATCTCTTATTCATCGACGTCTGTTCGATATTTAACATTCAGTTTTGTGTCTGTGTGCTCTGTGGCAAGAATGTTAACATAAAGGTTCAGGTTCCATCTCACACTTAACACTAAAACTCATTGATAGTTCTTACTCTACTTATGTAATTCAGAATGACTTAACTACTGCAAGGCTACATCGTACTATGTTGCAGTCATGCAGTTTCACATCAGTTTCAGAGAAAATACTCACACAGTTTGAGTGTAATTAAGACTCTTACCAACCTATCTGTTACCTTTGGCGTTCTTACTCTCATCTTAAGCTTTTTAACTTTTATAATTTGCCCCCGCAGCTTATTAAAGGAGATCAAATGTTAACTGAACTCTGAATAAAGTTGTCTGCCATCTGATTTGCTCAACTAGACATTAAACTTTTATTACATTGGCAGCATTCATTCACACTGTAATCAAATGTGATGGTATTTATAATTTTACACGAAAGATTCAAGTGGATTAATCACAGCTAGGTATCTTGAGGACACTTATCCTTTAACTGGTGTAAGAAGGGAGGTGAATAATGAATGGAATGTGTGCTGTATAAAGATACAGTTAATGATTTTAAGTCCAAATAATATTAGATTTACTGTATGTAATGTGTCCTTGATCATCTTGAAGTTAACCCACATTTTAGTTCATTTCCTTGTCACATAACCTCAGGCTGAATGGAAGAAAAAACCAGAAGGTTAGGTGATAAGGTGCAGCTTCCAGACAAAGCCATGGAGGCAGCTCCGCTCTGAGCTGCTGAGATAGCAGTGGCCTTTTTCCTCCTCCCTCAAGCTGTGTCAGTCCAACCATTCAGCCAACCAAATGTGCCAACCTCATCAAGGTGCTCAGCGTTGCCCTTTTCAATAATTCATCTCCAAATTTGCAGGGAGGAGTTGAGGTTTGTCTAACAGCTTGCTGTACAGCAGAGTGTTTCTTTTAATTGGAGTGACATACAGTCCCTGTCGGTCAGCGCTAAATGTCATTAGAGTTGCAGCCAAATACCATTTTGAGGCTAAGTCATACCCAGTAGACTGGTAGTGGCAGTATAAACTGTGGCTGACCTGAAAGGGATAAATATGATTATGAGTGGGACATTCAGGTACATAAACACCAGTGATTCACTGGTGATAATTCAATTAAACAATTAAAGACAATTAAAGGCTGTGAGTTTGCATATATTTCTAGTATTTTCTCTCGTTGGTTTGTGTCACACATTCAGTTTGCAATTTTCTTTATTTTCACAGAAACACAACCAAACCCGCACAGACTGTAATGAACCGAGGCAACTGGAGTCCTGTGCTGTGTTCCACATCCCCTCCTTTAACTAATGCAACACTTTAATAGTCACTGTTATTCTCTTGGAGCTAATTAGAGATTATACAAATGCACATACACATAGACATGCATGCTTATCCTGCACTCATGCACATACATGCAAAGTGCACCCAAACTACCGTGGAGAGGTATAATTACAAAGTCTAATTCCTGTTCAGTTTTACATTATTTATGAAGTAGTGTTGGTGGAGTCACACTGACCTTCCTCTAATGATGCTACACACATATGCACATGCGCTCACGTGCACTCTATTGTGCGCACAGATGTGCAAAACACACGAACACATGCTCATATACTCACACAAACATATGCCCTAAAATCCCTCTAGTGATCTAAATATTTCCTCAGACTTTAAACCCACTTTAAAAATCTTCCAAGTCAGTCCCAGCTGTGTACATGTTCAACAGCTCGAAGGTTGGATTCGTTTTCATCTTGAATAATTGGTTGTTAAAAGCCAAATACAACTCAAACTGTAGCGTTCAGCAGAAGCAGCATATTGTCTTAACAGGGGCGGAAACTGCTGACGCTACTTTAGGCAGTAGCATTGTGTATTTTATGAGAGTGATTGAGGACTTTATGGTACCCAACAGCTTCAGTGACGCTTTGAGTTCTATATTTGATGGAGAAACACCAGTGTAGGTAGATTCGATACAAATGGCTGCTCACATTATTGCCAGTGGCAGAGATTATATGGTGCAGTATGACATTTTTTCCCTTAAATCTGTGCCATTCTCCTACACAAACAGTTTTGTTCATACCATTTGTCACTATGCTACAGCACAGAGGGAACAATGCTGAAGATGACAGCTTGTCAGATAGGCCAGAACATGCCAGTGGTGGTGGGTGTAGAGAAATAATCCTCATTGTTCCAAGACTAGTACAAGTGTCAGAACCCACTTGTTTATGTAGGCGTCCTCTGCCACAGTGTTTCAGAGGCTTTGGCCCCATTGTACACTGAAGCAAAAACACTCCAATCGTGATATGCACACTTTTTAAAACACTTGCTGCAGGCTTGATATCACTGCTTTTGCACACCATTTTACACAAACATCCCCACAGACTCTTTTGCGTGGATGTATCCTGCAGGAGATTTCCATCCCATCCTGTTGTGCACGTCACGACAGCTGGACTATAGTCTCAGTACAACAGCTGGAATTTACCTTCGTCCACAGCTGTGAGAGAATATCCACTGAAAACAAAGGTGAGCAGAGGTAAATGTCAGAGTCCAGCTCATCAAAGTAATAGTTTTCTCATCTTGGTTACAAAGGCCAATTTGTCAATTCTTTAATAGAAAAGTAACTTTAAAGAGAGACATTTTAAGTTTTCAGTAGAGAAGATTTCAAGTATTACAACTCATTGTAAAACGCGCATGTACAAAAGACTCCTGTTTTAATCATTGAGGATTTTTAAGGAGCAAAAGAAGACAAATTGATCAAGACGAGAATGGAACACCTCTTTCGCACAATATTTTGCAGAAATAATTTACTTCTCTCTCCCTGAGGGTTTTTCTGGGGTATGTCATTTTTCTTTCACACCCTAGATATTAGGATAACTCCTGCAGTATTTCATGAAACTGAACTTTGTCATTGGTTTCTGCTTCTAATTAGAGACAGGTCGTTAGTGGTTATCAGGTGCACCTGCCATGTTTCTCCTCACCTGACTGTAATTGGTCTGTTGAAGTCATTAAAAGGAGATAGTCCCTCCCACCCCAGTTTGCC